>JABUQX010075462.1:10000-12500 GCA_015478945.1 Trachelipus rathkii
ACGAAGGATTTTGTTTTTCCAGATTGGACATATAGAAGTCAGCAAATGTAGGTCCAAGTGGTGAGCCCATCGGCACTCCATCAGTTTGTAGATATATGTTTTCTTTAAATTTAAACGGTGTTTGAGTACAACAAATTAAAAAAAGGTTCCTCATATGTTGTTCTGATATATCTGGTGGGGTAGGTTATTTGAGTGATACACTTCGTTAATTATTATGTCAATCGTATCAAGAACCGATACATTTATGAACAAAGATTCTACATCAAGTGAGGCGAATATATTAGTGGCTTCAAGTTTTAAGTTTGATAATTTAAATAATGTTTCATTATTTGATTTAACTATGAAAGAGTTATTAAGATGTGGTCGGAAAATGCTGTTCAGATATTGGCAATTTCGTGTGTAACCGTTCCGCACATAGATATTATAGGTCTCAAAGGTGAATTTTCTGAGTTTTTGTGTATTTTAGGCAATCCATATATATATATATATATATATAATATATATTTTTTATGTTTTTTTATATATATATATAATATATATATATTATATATATATATATATATATAATATATATATATATATATATATATATATATATAATATTATATTATATATTATATAAATTATAAAATCCAGTTTTTTTAATTTTGTTCAAAAATTCTTTTGTTTTTTATTTCATAAAGCGATAATATAATTCTAATATATTATTATTAAATTATTATTATTAATTCATTATTATTATTTATTATTATTATTTTATTATTATTATTATTGGTATTTTTTATTATTATTATTATTATTATTATTATTATTATTATTATTATTATTATTATTATTATTATTATTATTATTATTATTATTATTATTATTATTATTATTATTTTATTATTATTATTATTATTATTCATTATTATTAATTATTTATTATTATTATTTTATTTTATTATTATATAATTATAATTTATAATTATTATTATATTATTATTATTATTATTATTATTATTTATTATTATTTTATTACTATTATTATTATTAATTATTTTTATTATATTTATTATTATTATTATTATTATATTTATGATAATTATTATTATTATTATTAATATTATTATTATTATGGTATTATATATTATTATTATTATTAAATTATTTTATTATTATTATTATTATTATTATTATATTATTATTATTATTATTATTATTATATTATTATTTTTATTATTATTATTATTGAAAACTGAAAGTATTAAACTGTTAATTTTATAATGGCTGTTTTATAATAAAAATAATAAAGTAATAATTACTTATAATAACGTTATACATTTGTTTCCGAAACTGAAATAATTTGTTTGTCCAATCGTGTTGCGTCTGCAATCCTTATATCTTACGGTACTGTTACCGTATAGCATTTTGGAGATAGATTCATTGGAAAAGGGTATATTTTTATTCTCAAAAGCCAAGCGAACAAAAATTGTTGCAAGCAAAAAAATGTTTTACGTGTAACTCTGTAAGCACTACTGAGTTAGAATCAAAATTTTGAATTTGAACTGCTTGGAGTCGGAGTCGGAGCGGAGTCGGAGTCGGAGTCGAAAAACTTTTGTTTAAGTGGAGTCGGAGTCGGAGTCGGAGTCGAAAATTTTTGTTTAAATGGAGTCGGAGTCGAAAATCCAAATTTGAATTTAAGGAGTCGGAGTCGGAGTCGGAGTCGGAGTCGGAGTCGGAGTCGGAGTCGGAGTCGAAAAATTTATTTTACGACTCCGCAGCCCTGTAAATATATATATATATATATATATATATATATATATATATATTAAAATATATAAGTTATTCAAAATACAAATTTAATATACAATATATATACAATATATATATAAAAAAAATATATATATTTATTTTTTATATATATATATATATATATATATATATATATATATATATATATATATATATATATATAATATATATATATAGGTGATTCAAAACCTCTGCGACAACTCGGAGGGCTGATTAGAAGCAAAAACGATAAGGAACATTTTTGTTAATAACTATGTTGTAATGACGCCTTCGTTCAAAAAGTGACGGACGAATTGAAAGGTACACTAGTTTATGTTGTGTGACGCGTCTCATGTAGGTTACCGACGATTTAGGTTACTCAATTTTAATGTTTTTGTGCGTGCTTACATGTGTGTACGCTTAACGTCTTTCGGAAACGCGTGGCAATACCTTTACCTTGCCCAATTCATCATTGATTCAGTACAGTGTAGGCATCGATTACGAATGGATCACTACACTCTTCCCGAGTTAACCGACATGATAATGTGTTACGATGCGGTGAACGGAAATGGACGAAGAGCGTACCTCAAGTACTGGGAACGGTACATACATAACATTAGAATACCCAAAATCTCCGGTTACCAAGTAACGACGCGTCAAACAACATCACGTGGTTTATCTTACATCATCCGTAACTTTGAAACGAAGCGTCATACAACATAGCTTA
>JABUQX010075462.1:17500-19369 GCA_015478945.1 Trachelipus rathkii
GGATTTCAATACATACTTTTTACTATGACGTATACTCTAAGATACTTAATGGTTGAAAGCCTTTAAAGATAAAAAAAATCCAAGACTGTGAGTGATGCAATGAGAGAAATTATAGAAACGGAATGTAGGTGGCCAAAAATGTTCTGGTCAGATAGGGGCGGTGAGTTCTTAGGTAACGCGTTTCAAGAATTAATCAAAGAGTATGATATAAGCTATTACAATACATTTTCCGTAAACAAAGCGGCTATAGTTGAAAGAGTACAGCGCACTATTAAAGAGCGCATGCATAGGTATTTTACTAAAATGAATACTTTTAAATATATATTGATATACTGGACGATCTAGCTTATTCTTATAACAGATCTTACCATAGAACTATAAAGACAACGCCTTTAGAAATGTTAAAGCTGGATAAACCTGTTATACAACAGGATAAAAAAGTAAGAAAAATTAAAGATAATTCAGGAATAAAGGTAAACGATTATGTAAGAGTATCTCGAACAGAAGAAAGATTCAGAAAAGGATACGAAGCCGGATGGACTACAGAAGTTTTTAAAGTTTGTAATATACGTAGCTTCCATACTGAAGGTTTAAAATTATATTACCTGGAAGATTTAGATGGAGAAAAGATAAAAGGTGGATTTTATAAACAGGAAATACACAAAAGTACGAATTTAATTCCTAAAAGTAATGTTACTAAAATAGACAAAAATATAGGTACAAAAGGCCAAGGCAAATCTAAACAGTATTGGTGAAATGGGTTAGGATACCCTGCTAAGTTTAATACTTATATAAAAGCAAGTGAAATTAAGAAACATTAATCGCATATAAAAGATGTAGAAGGAAATCCCTTCCCCTTTACATACGGCGCATTGTTATGCAAAGTTCATATTAGAAAGAAACAGATGCAGTAATTACAGCATAACGGAGTATATATAAGAGGTGTAGTCTTATATTTTTCATTCATTAACATACTCTCACAGTGTAAAGATAGTATAAGAAAGAAGCTCCTGTAATAATGGACGAAGAAAGGATATTCAGAGGATCAAAAATGCAGAGGGGGTATGGTTTGGGTGGATTTTTTGCCAAATTATGGAGAAGTGCAAGGCCTCTACTCAGGAGAGGGGGTGAATATATAGGTAAAAAAGCTATAAGAACAGGTTTGCACACTATTCAAGATATTGCGGTTGGAGATAATCCACGTGCATCATTAAAAAGACGTATTGCCGATGTTTCAGATGAGATGTTGGATGATGTTAAGCGTAAAATAAGATGTAAAATGTCAGGTCAAGGCCGAAGGACCAAGAAGATTGTCATAAAGAAAAAGACTAAGCGCAAAAAACCTCTAAAGAAAAAATGTATTGATGTATTTGCTATTTAATTACTAACTGTTAACTTTTACACGTGCTGTGTATATAAGTAAGGTTTTTCATGAAAATATTCATTATACGACCAGAACTCGCACATGCAAGATGCATTTCCTTCATCCTTCTAGTCCTGATTGTTGTAAGAGTGAATTGGATCTCTTCTCCATGAACCCTACCCAGATTAGCGTAAGCGACTCCAACTTTATCAGTATTAATCCTATGCATTCAATTACCAACACAGATGTTCCTCTAGAGTTCAATATTCCAGGCACTTCTGATCAATACCTAGATCCATCTAATGTGTTTTTATATGTAAAAACGAAATTGACTTAAACCTGATGTACAGTTCTTCCTTCGGGTGATGACCCATAATAGTGTATACAGAATTCAAATTTCCTGTATTACATGTTTACGCAGTGTTTGAAGTCTTCTCAACGGAACTTTCGCTAGGTGGCGTCAACGGCTAATTATCCTTATAGAAGCTATATAGAACATTTGTTAA
>JABUQX010075463.1:0-15000 GCA_015478945.1 Trachelipus rathkii
TGTTAATATATCTAAATAGATTATCTAATAAGTCTATTCTTATAACATAATCGTAATATTTAATGTTTGGGGTGGGATCTATACTATTAGACACCTTAATTCAATTATTATTAGGTTTTATATAACTTATTACATGATATCTATTATACATTATATATTAACTTCATACGATACTACCAATTAAACCTATTATTAAGTAGAATATACTAACACACCAACTTAATTATTGGTTGTTATATTTATTATAGTTATATATACTATATCAACTTTATTAGGATATTTTATTTATATTATTATATAAGCTAGGTATATATATATTACAATACGAGCATGTGGCTCACTCAGCACCTAGGTGCAGGTAATGAGTATCTAAATACTATTCACTCAGAATTTCACAACATAATACTTAACTATAATTCTTAGTAAACTCTATATACTCACTATCTTGATAGCCTTATTTTACTATTACACACAAATTTTTATATTTCACAAGTCCCATTATTATAGTAATTCACTTATATTTGAAATTATTTAAAAGTGGGAGGTTGGGGTCCCCTTCGGGGGTACGCTCAGTATTATATGGTAGTATTTGTTATTAAATGATATTATTATATTATTAGGTATGCAATAATATAAAGGATATGTATCTACTTATCAGTTTATTATTCATAATACCCTTACCCATTTATTATATTATTAATATATCAATACTAATGATAATTATTAATCATATACCGAATAATTATTATATTATATACGGATAACTCTAACTACTATACCTATATATATATATACGACTAATCAACTTAATATTATTATTAACTATTAATAATATAATATTTAATAATAATAATAATAATAAATATAACTTTACAAGTAATATATTAAAGCTTGAGCCGTATTACGAGATGTCTGAGTATAATATATATATATATATATCTATTACCTATTAATTTTAAACAATAAACATAACTTTTAAACCTAATATATATATATATATATATATATAATATATTGATTATACTAATATTATATATAATAAACTGGCTACAATGAAACTTACACATTTCTCCAGTTGGCACAACATACATATGTTGGAATAGGATATTTAGTTCATAAATTAGAATAATATTCTGCCAGGTCCTCTCTGTTGTACTAAATTTCCTACTTGTGTTTTGATTTTTTATATATCTAATAGACAAACAGAGGACGGGTTAAAAAGCTAAAAACTTTGCTTTATTTGGGGGATGCAATAATAATAATAAATAATAATAATAATATAATATTAATAATTAACAATGAAAAAAAGCAAGATACATAATTAAAGCAATCTTGGTGCAGTCATTCCTTTGTTAACAATGTCTGGGGATACCACACAATAGTGGCGTCTCTTTCTTAATTCAGCTAAAGCTTTCTTTATAGATATAGCTGCACACTCTGTATATTTCGAAACATGTTCTTCTCAGTTGTGCAGCTTATCAGCTACATAGGACTTGATTTATTATGTAAAATCGATATCTATGCGAAATTGATGTACACGGGAGTCGCTAGTGTTGACACAATAGCCTTTGTGAACCTCTTTTTCTTTTTGGAGAATCGCGCTATGCTCTAAATGCTTTCGACTAAACATTCATTTAATATCTAGAAAGCTTTTATCTCATAACTCACCTTCGAGTATCTTTCTTGTAGAAAAATTTTGAATTGAGAAGGTAGTATAATTGAGGGATAGTTGTTGATCATTTCATTACTAATATGTTTCAGAATGTATTACTTTTTCTTTCTTGGAACTTCTTATGCGATAACCTTTAATTATATATATACAAATGGTCAAGGTTTACAAAGTGCATGAATTGAGCTTCTTAATGTTGTGATTTGAATCTTCATTAAGTTACCCATGTAGAATAGGAATTAATATAAACATAGCATGACTAGTATAGAATAACCTTGATTTCAATGAGAGAATATCTTACGTACCTCTGATGTTATTTTTCTATTTCTTAAGATCATCTTATAATATTATGATTGATATAATAGTTGAAGGTTTGAATTCATTAGAATATAAATTACCAAATGAAACATAAAAATTGAAAGTTTAAAAAAAAATACTTTCACGTAAAGTTTGCTAAATTGCATTTGTGATGTGTAGATGTCGAAAGTGAGTTGAAAACTATTTGTTTGATAGACGATTGAAGTCCTTATCCAGTCACAATTATAACTTTGGTCAGCATCAAAGATTTTTCTGAGATTTCCAACTCAATTAGCTGATGTCTTAGAAAGTTTACTTACACCGATATTTAGAAGTGAACCCGATCTATTCTCCTGTGAAGGATCTAAACTTTCTTAACCTCCGCACACTCAGTTTGAAAAAATATTTACACTTGAGTCACTCACACCTCTCCGATTTCCGAAATCCGAATCCACTCCTTTCAAAAGTACCTGACTTTCCGACCAGAACCTTCCGTAACTAGGGCCCTCTCGGACTACCACCCTTTTGAAAACTTAATCGAAGCTCCTCGTACTGGTGCCGTACTTATCCCGACTCCGACATCAATACATACAAAAAAACACATAAAACAAGGAGAGTTATATGTTCAAAACTTCACACTCTGTGATTAACCAGAAGAGTATAACCGACTTTACTGACTCCTCGGTAATAACCCTGTAAATTGTCACTTACCTAATCACTAGGCGGGAGCCCTATCTCACGGACGCGGGAATTTCTTTTACATCGATCTCTAGAAGCACGTGCAACAATCTAGGCTTTCAATGTGTACAATCAGCAATGTAATGAGCAACAAAACGACACAAGCATTGTGATAGTGAGTAGAAGAATTTAAATTTTTCAGCCAGGAAAATCAGTCAAAAATAGAACAGAATTTACAATATATGACACTATATGATGGTGGAAAAGTAAATGGAATGGACACGCAGGCGAACTTTAGCCTTGGGAGGTTACTATAGATGAGTGCTACATAAGCTTACAATGCGAGAGAAACTACATGGCCCATCCCTTTTGCTGCTACTGAGCGGGTCACATCGTGTAAATTTTGGTCGAGTAGGTAACGCGATGACAAGCTCAACTCGAGCATCACTGCCGCTACGTCACCCATTATATGAAAGTGAAAAGCACTCACATGCGTGACAAAGAATAGAGGGTTCTAAATGTGAGAAGTAGGAAAAGACTACTTACAAATTCAATTATAATAAGTACTTTATATTTGTCCTTTGATTCCTGAACCTCATGATTTCAAATTAGCTCGGGTGATAATCCTGTAGCCCGGAAAAATTCCTCCACCCCTCCATATATGAGAAATAGCATAAGTACTTAATCCATAAACAAGGTGGATTGAGGCTCCACTTTTTGTAATTTTCATATTGCTGGAATAAAATGAGATTTGTAGGAAAAATTAATTTCTTCAGTTTTCAGTCTCATACAATTCAAGAATTTTAACCCAGTTTTTCTTTTTCGAACGTCAGCCTTATAGCAAACGCCGTTGGGTTTTATAATGTGAGGTCTTCCCAATCTTTGTGTTTTTTTATGATAATGTTTAAAGATTGTAATAATATTGTTGTATTGGTCAACAGCAGAGAGACAGAGTAGTATACCGTTGTGAGAGGAGGAGAGAGTAAGGGAAGGGTATGGAACGGTTCTTATAGAGAGAAGGGAGATTTCGTATAGAGTTTTGTGATATATATAAAAGAATATTAATTTCTCAACGCTCAAGGTTCGAGACTACCACCCGGAAAATTTATCAGATCTGCTAGAATAGAATTGGAAATATTAAAACGAGAGGCAATTCTAGAAGTAAAAGAGGAACAAGAATTGAAATATGAAGTTTCAGAATGAAAGGGTGAATCACCGGCATTACGAGTGGAGTACGAAGTTAGATGTGTAGCGTGGAAGACAATAAAGAAAAAGAATAAAGTAATTGGAGTGTGATTAAGACACATAGAACCTTAGGAATACAACCTCACAATTTGAACCAGAAAATAAAGAGAAATGAAGTTTGCCCCGGTTCAAACATAGCCATATATTGTGACGCCCCGATTGTAATAGAAAACTTAGATCACAGTAAGATAAAGATACAAAAGTGAAGAGGAAAACTCCAAAGGAAGGGTATATGGAGAGGCAGTGACGTTTTTGGTGGTTTATAAAACGTCGTGCTCACATTAATATATTCCGGTTCAAAATGCTTTTGATTTATTTTCAAGTGTGCTATTAATATCAAGTCTCATCCATTTAATTCCTAGGTCGGTAAAACTATAAGTACTTTAGATTTAGAAAGGGTGTACTTGAGAATAGTCGCAGTTTAGAGCTTCCAATGCGCCGATAAGCGTACTGAGGCGATCAAGAAAAGAAAGAAAATAGATACTTCAATGGTCTTAACTCTGCAGAAATGCACTCTTTAGTTGAGAAGGGTTTCAAAGATCTTAGATACTTGGATTGGTTATACAGTTTGTGAAGTTCTTATATCATGAAAGAGAAGCATTTCAGGAAATACTTCTTATTCTCCCAAATCTATCTTGAACTTTTAAGATTAAAATGGCATATTGTTAGACCCCAAATGAAGCGCATTGTGGAAGTCGGAGAAACTTGCAAAAGAGTGATGAACAATGTCTGAAAGAAAAGCTTAAGTGTGCAATTCGTAGTGTTGCTCATCGGATTCCTAAGAGAGCGCATAGATCTTAACTACAAACAGCTGGAAGAAAGCGTATTGAAAGCTACAAGGAGCTGGGCTGTCCTATGTCCCTAAAAGTACATTTCTTGCATTCACACATAGATATCTTCCACGAAAACGTAGGTGAAGTCAACGGGGACCATAACAACAGCATTGCGACTCAAGGAACGATCGGGTAGCAATGGAAAGAAGAATACAAATGGCAATTGGGTAATACGTAGCCGATGTCAGAAAAGTATTATATTAGATGGTTCTAACTATAAGAAAAAACAAAAGTCTCTTCAATCTTTAATTGAAAATCTCGATTATCTAAAAGCATACTTATATTTAATTTCAGAATAGACGATATTATATCATCAATATGAATTTACAATGTATTACAATGTCATAGTACGATTTTTTTAATGTTTTTTTTACTTCCTCAACACCATCCCCTAACACATATTACATTTGAGATAGTTGTCATATTAATAATATATATATATTATACTATAAATATAATATCACAAGACCATTCAGCGCTTACAATCGTGAACAAATGAGTCAGTTCTGTACAAATAAATATGAAGAACATATCTTAAAAACGTATCGTCACGATATTACGTAGAGACAAATAGATGTTATTTTTGAACGAAGCGCCAAAAAAGGTCTTATATAACACTCATAAAAATATAGCAGTAGATTTTAAGCAAAATAGTGTTTTAAGTTTTGTTCGTAACTAATATCAAACTCCGAAAGGAGTGCATGAAAATTTTAAAACCTTCATTATATAAAATAATAGAGTGTGGAAACTGTAATATTATATAAATTATTGAAAATAATCATAGGTAAATGAAATATTAAAGAGTACTTTAGCTAGGGAAAGGAACATTTGTGAGTTAAGGTATATCTGGTATCCTTTAAGATTTTTAGAGAGAAAACTTGGCAAAACTCAATTTGACTTCAAATCCATTTTCGTTTAATGTACAGGAAGTCGATCCAACTCACTTTTTAAATAATTAAATAATATAAGGTTTTATTTATAAAAATTACATCTACATTTATCCTGTGCGATGCAATATTTAATATCATCAAAGATTCTCGCATATTTATATTATAGATACTTCTCTAGTATTCATTATAATTAATCATTCTATAGCTATATTACTCATAAAAATCTTAAGTAAACATCGATTTAAATAATAAAATATTCTTTGCTCTCTCTATAAATTATATAGTGATTTTAGAAATTACAATTCATGTTATAGTTCATTTATCAATATCATCGCTACCATGATCTATAAAATAAAAACCAAATTTTCATGGTTAAACATAATAGCATATATATTAGTATTATACCAATTAAGAATAAAATAAAAAATAAAATAAATACAACACATTAATATACACTTGGTCTTAACTCTTAGCTGGTTAATAGAATTGTTAAAAAAATATACAAAATAATAATAAAAATACTTTCTAATTCTTTGACCATGTACTATTATTAATAATACAATCTAATTAACATTATTAATTATATTATTATTATTACTTTATACCAGATCGTGAAACAATTGTTGTATCTATAAATAACATTGTATCTGCAAATTTACTCAATTATTATTATTATTATTATCATTATTCGATCCATTCCATTTATTTCTATATAATGTCTCCGAATCTAAATTATTCATTTCACTCCTCTATCATATTTAATCAACTTTTAACAATCTAGATGTATAGGATGAATAAATAGCTAATCACCACGCTCATTATTATTGTTATAAACAGTGTGTAATATGAAGAATTTTCTGATAGAAGTTATTTAGTTAAATGTAATAATAATTAATAATATATTATAGAGTGTATAGGTGTCTGTGAGTAGAATCATTATTCCGAATAATATCAAAATTGAGTGAGGAGTGTACATCAAAAGATTTATAAAAAAGTGTAATATATATATATTATAGTATATATGGATATAAATTATGACGTTTATATGATTAAACGGTCAATTAATATATATATATAAAAATATAAAATCACATCTAGTTTTTTTACTACTTTAAATCACTATATTAAACTATACAAGTAGGTGAGCACTAAGAAAGATATTTATAAAAGAGTGTCTGTAACTGTAGTTTAAGATCAAATCTCAGCTATATTTGATAGGCTTAGAGTAATAGTTAATGGATTCAATTTTATGTTAAGCTAAATTATAGTTAATATTAATATAAAAGTGGATAGGAGATACTATATATTTTATATATATATACAGGTATATACATTATTTTAATTATAATAGCAAATAAATTATTAAGCAAGAGGTGAATATAGGTTATATGAATAGTTGATTAAGTATTTTTTTCAGAAGATATTATATAATCTAAGTTATTCTATCATAATAGAATAGGTATAATATAAGCTTCAGGATAGCACGTAGTACTTATATATATAATAGTAGGATATATAGGTTATATATATACTACGTTAACCATATAGTTAAGTAGTAAATAATTAATATTTTATATCTTAGATAATAGTTATAGGATACTTATGAATGATATAATTATATATCCTTCGCTTTAATGTTATATAGGTATATTCATGATAAAGTTAGAGAGTCAAATAGAAAATATTAATTTTAATATGATATATTATGTAAAGGTAAATTTAAGAGTAGGGAGTATAAAATTATAAATAGTGCTACTCACTAAGATATATTGTAGTTATTCACATAGTAAGTATGTGGAATAATTATTTAGTAGTAAGGCATAAAGTATATAAGTAACTAACTTATTTGGTTATTAATTATCTAATTAATATGAAGTTAAAGGGGGAGAAAATGTGTGGAGTAAACTTAGTTCGGGACAACACTCTATCGGGAGTGGGAGTGGCCAAGAGGGTGGAGGTAATTATTGACAATTTTAAAAAATTGCCAAAAATGATCAGAACAGAGTGTGGGGTGAGAGGGAACTCGGGGAGAGTGTTGTTTGCATTGTTGGGGGCGAAGAAAGGGATTAGATGTTTCTGATAGACTAAGAAATGGGAAATAGTGTTGATTATGATTTTCTCTTTTCGTACTTATTCGTGAATAGGACCAGCTATTTGAGGAAGGACTGTACTTTATTGGGTGTACCAAAAAAGAGCAACATAAGAGTCCAAATGTTTACACCAATTCAGATACAACAGTGTAGATTCATACTTTGGTGTGTACGAGCCCGAAGTAGAGTTTTGATAACAGGTTCTCTCCTTAGAATATATTTAGTAGCTCTTAGAAATGGAGTTTTTATATTCATAGTTATAAAATCTTAGAACGGATATTATTCATCCTTAGGAACGTTATTTTTTTTTACAAAATGTTTTGTAAAGAATATTTCTCTGGCTTCAATTGTTAGTCCTAAGCATTTTTTGACAAACCAGTAAAAAGGTATCCTGGATAGAATATTGATATTTTACTTCTCGAAGAAGATCGAGCTGTCTAATGTATTCTGATCTGGTGCAGAATCGCAATTTCTCAAAATAAATAGTGAGAAATCGGAGCAAAGGCAGATAAATTTCATAATTGAATTCTGTTTAATTGTGTTCTTACTACTCGTTTGAGGTTATTTGTCATAAAGAATTAATGTAAGCATTATCTTTTTAAAAAAATAAAATAAATTATATAGATTTGTAAAACAGGGTGGCACGCGAGACAAGAAGGTGAAATATATGACATTATTTATTCCTAGTAGACAGAATAATACGCTATGTTGTTGAGTACGTATATACACTGGTTTGAGGGTTCTTACGTTTTTTTTTTTTTTTTTTTTTTTTTGGCTAACAATTAAACTTTTTTATTAAAACATTTTTCCACATTAAAAAATTTTAACTTAACTTTTCTGAACTTAGGAATTTTTTTGAACTTAAGAATTTTTTTTCAGAATAAATTTTTCTGTCGAGTTGAAATGTTCGAGAATTATCTGGACAACTTTCTCATAATATAAATATATATTTAATTTAAAGTTACCTATAGCAGAAGTCTATGTACTAAATTATTAATAATACGAGACAGATATGTTTTATTGCTCATTGCGCTGCAATTAATTTCATGAGTCAGATGAGTTTCTAGTGTCTCTAGCTCATACTGTATAATTTTATTTATTGTCATAAGCTTAAAAATATTAGCTCATATTCTCAATTGGTGTTCGAATTTTTTATATTTTTGCCTCTATAAAAACAATTGTGCTTATCTTTTTCACCTTTGAAAGTTCTTACATATTTATATTTCGAACGACAATTTTTGCCTTCCATTAATTTAGTAGAAATTTTGTCTACGTTTTTACTTGTATTATTTTTCGTCAACACGCTATACTGATGTTTTTTTCCCAAAAAAATTTTTTGATATTTTTTTATAAAGAAAAAATAATGAGTGTGTGTTATCTAAGTATTTTTGCTTGGCATACACACTTTTTTCTGCACACTTAAAGGTTTTTGATTCTACTTTTGGCCCATTGCCAAAATATGATAGTATTGGTAATGATAATTTTAAGCATATTTTTTTTTGCGCTTTTTTTTTTTGTATTGTTTTTTTTTTGTGTATTTAATTTATTTTTTGAGTGGGGGGGTGAGATTGGGACAGAGTTTATTACATCACTTTATGCAAGTGGATATAGTATAAAATCATTTTCATAGTTCTGTATTGAGTATAGCATGTATATACAAGCATATTTTAATTTATTAAAAAATTATAATAATAAAATAACAAAAAACACAATTAAACTTGGTTGAGCTTATTTTAGCCTAGTGTTGATATAATTCAAAAACTTATGACATAGTACGGATGAGCTTTACATACTCTATTCTATGAGATTTTTATACACTAGTTAATCTGAAACAAGTAATTTATTTTTTCTAAATTGAAAACTCTGCTCTTATTTGACTTTTCATACAAAACTCTAACATATCATACTATTTGTCTAATAAAAATAAGAGTGTGAAAAATTATAAGTTTTTTAAAAATAGTGTAAGTGTCTTTTTTTTTTTTTCTTCTATATAATTTTTTTTGTTCTATGTGTCATTTTATTAATTAAAATAACACTGATAATTTGATGAGTTGAGCAGATATATATTTGTACAGAATTTTTGATTTGTTAAATTTTATAAGGTTCTAATTTTTTCACTTTATACTAATCTGTTCCAGTCTACTTTAAGCTTTGTTAAATGAGACACCTCTTTTATAGCTAAAAAATCAAAGTGAAACTCAATACTTGCGATACCATTATATTTACTTTGTCAAGAGTTTAGTAACAACTTACTAGAACAAAATTACCACCAGTAATTCTGAAGTTTTAGTATCAGGTGAGTAGAAATGAATAAAAAATCAATATTTTTGATTTAACAATATAGAGGATATGAAAGATATTTAGAGAATGTTTGGAAAAGTTTCTTAAAAATATATGGATACTGCAACATTACGAGAGATTACAAATTACTAGTCTAAGTTAAGTTACCAACAATCATGGAATTGCATGATAAAATGATTTTTGGGCACAGAAAGATTTAATGAGCAGTTGCAAAATTGATATTATAAAAAAGTAATTGTGCAAGGAAAGTGCCTTGAACCATTTTCATATAGTGCACATACAATGGAACATATCGATATTCAAATAAAATTTTCTAAGCACATCTTGCCATCACACTCAACTCTTCTATGTTAGTTAAGGCAATCTCTATCTAACATGAATTTCGGTCATTGGTCAAGAATCAAAATACTCATGAAAGTTCTAAGATTAAATGAAATTGGAAGATAGGATTCAGTGAGTGTTATATTTTCATATTTTAAAATATTGTTATGATATTGTGAAATTAGCTCTCCAGCATAGAGGATACTTCAAAAATCTACGTGAGAGAGATTTGAGATTAGTGGGCCTAGGATAGGGTTTTTCTAGTTTATGACAGTAGCTCTAACATATGATACATCATATGTGATATGTGAGTGAAGCTTAAAGAAATTTCTTCAGAAACCTGCATGGGCAACTATTCCTCTTACCTCAAAAAATTTGAAAAGAGAAAACTCAAAGAAGATTAAGTAGATAAGTACCTATTGATTGTTGCTATACATTTACCTCATGTTATTTTCAGCCTTATTAGCTTGATTGTCTATATATAACTAATTTATGCTTTAGACTTCTAACAAAGATAAGTCAGTGATTATTATATTTTAAATTCCACATTTTGAATCACCTTTCATCCCCAGCAAAAAAATGCCTTTCTGTGGGATAATTGAAATCGGATAAATGATGGTCGCAATATTGGAACGTAAGAACTTTCTATATGAGAAAAATCAAATAGGTAAAGTTAACATGGATTTAATGGAAAATTATTGCAAGGATTGATTCTAGCATATTGAACTCCTTATGCAATTTCCCTATATAAGATATATAATTACTATTGATGATGCTCATGGATATTATTTATTCCTGAATCAACTTCCTTAGTTGGAAGTACTATACTTATAAATAGGTCACGTTATTCTCAACATATTATATATATATGGTAGATATTATAGACTCAGATATCCACATCACAATTCCAGAGATTAATTGCAATGGATTATTGTGTATTCTACATATGTAAATTTTTCTCATTAATATATATAAATATAATTTAACATATGAGTATAAATTATACTTATATACCAGCCTATATTACATTCCTATCTATATATATATTGATTATTTTATATTATTAGGGGTATTTATATGAGCTCACAATTTATCCAGATATTATATCAATATTATACGCTGTGGTGGGTGATGATGTGAAAAGGTCGTTGAATGGTCAAAAGTTCGTTGTTTCCGAATTGGATTAATGAGGTGTGATGCTCACGCTGGAATGTTCAATAATTTTTGCTAATATTTGATCGAGATAAGCGGATGCGGAATGCGGATGTTTGAATTTTGTAGTGCCGGGATACGATGTTCAACATTTTGTGGTTAGGGTGCGGATGAGATGCTCTTGAAATTTTTTTTCCGGTAATATGGATAGTGGAGGGAAGTACGACTGGTTTTCAGTGTGGGAGATTTCAAAGATACGCGCGCGTGGATTTCACATCCGCGGTTCTAGTGCGCGGTGATATAAATTGTTTGCTTTTGACATAATGCGTTGATATTTGTACGTAATATATAAATATAGCTCCGTAAAGTGCGGATTGACCCGTTCAATATTTTGGTAAAAGATGTCTGTTGGAGCGAGATGCGGATAGTTGAAAGGTTTTTTTCTGTGTTAGATGTGTTGAGAAGAAGCAATATGTATGAAAGAATTATTAGAGCGGTGTATGTTTTTATATATTATTTATTGTTAAAATGGGATGCGGATGTTGAATTTTTGTAAGTGCGGTGCGGATGTCTAAATTTTGGTAAGTGTGCGCGGAGATTGAAAACGGTGAGAAATAGAGTGAAGTTATCTTTCGTCAAAACCCACACGGTTTCTGGAGAAGCTCGTGAATGTTATTGAGTTTAGTGTGTTAGATGATCCGAAAAACGAATAAAAGAATCCTCATCCCACTAATATATATATATATACATTTGATAAATAATAATAATTTTTTTTTGATAAAATAAATTGGCTCAAAAAAATAAATTGACGTTCTGAAAAATACAGGAGCAACTTTTACAATGAAGTTGCAACCTAAAGAATTGTATCTCTTAAAATAAGAAAGTTAGTAAGTAGAATCATTACTAGAGTTCAGGGAAGAGGTAAATGTGGGCTGGAAAGTTATTTGTGGGTTTTTTAAGAGTTTTCATATGTTTGTGATGTAATCATGTTTGTTCATAATGATTATGTTATTACCTTTGTCTGCCCTGGAGATTATGTTGTTTTTTGTTATTTTTCAGTATATGGCTTTCATACTTTGCTAATAACTTTTTGGTGTAAAACGGGCTTATATTGTTTTTGGGGTCTGGTGCTACAAGATACAAGCGTGACAAGTTCAATGCTCTCGCTGTTGGGCGCCATATTAACTACCGTAAATTCCTTTCTCTGTGCTTTTAAAATACAACACTATAGTTATTGTACCTTAATAGTTTTGTGCATTGCATCAAACATTCAAACAGTTTGTCGTGATCATAACTATATATGTTTTATCATATTATTTATATTATATTATTTAGAGTCCATAGTGTTTTTCAAATTGCTTTTAACGTAGGCCTTATATTTTTTTTGGAAATTCTGAATATTAAGCAATTTATTTTTATAATGTGTTTTATTGGTGTTTTGAGAAGTGTTTAGTGCTATATTTTCTTTTTCGTTTATATATTTGTTTATTTTACCGATTAGCGTATAATTAAAATTTATTTTTTCAATAACATATAAAAATTTTTAGACCACACCATATTTTTTGGCTTTTTTTTTCGTTCGTGTATAGGGAATGAAGAATGACCGTCGAAATGCTATTCAAAACCTATCGATACTTGATATTTGTTATTTATGATATTATAATTGGTTTTGAAGATTATCATTTATTTTATTAAGAAAATCATAAAAAGTAGGGAAGAATGAAAAAATATTTAAATAAAAAAAATAATAATAATTGGAAAGTAATATTTTCAGATATAAAATAGAACAATATATATATATTATATATATATATATATATTATATATATATATATATATATATATATAATATAGTATATATATATATATTATATATTATCTATATTATATATATATAGTATATATATATATATATATATAATTATATATTATATATATATATATATTATTATATATATATATATATATATATATATATGGTAATTGGTGGAGTCAGAGCGTTACTTTTAATATTTTTAGTGAAAATATTAACAAAATAAACTCAAATGTGTTAAAAAAAAACTTCAAATAATTTTTTAAAACCATTTTTGTAAATGAAATGTTTATAATTTTAATATACTATGTACGTGAACTCAAGTCAGTAATACTCCACAATTACCATATATATATATATATATATATATATATATATATATATATATATATATATATATATATATATATAATATATATATATATATTAAATATATATATATATATATAATATATATATAATAGAAATATATATATATTATTATATTATTTTATAAGTATATATCATATATATATATATATATTATATATATATATATATACTATATATATATATATATATATATATATATGGTAAAACTTTATTTTTTGATCCCTTGAAAAAAAAATCTAAGTTCAAAAAAATTTCTGTTCAGAAAAGTTGTTAAGTTTTTTAAGAAAATTTTTAGCAGCAAGCTTCTGGAATATGCCAGAAGCTTGCTTCTAAACAACTTTCTTAAAAAACCTAGCTTAACTTAACTTTTCTGAACTTAAAAAATTTTTTGAACTTAAATTTTTTTTCCAAGGGATCAAAAAGTAAAGTTTTACCATATATATATATATATATATATATATATATATATATATATTATATATATATATATAATATATATATATATATATATATATATATATATATATATATATATATATAGGTAAAACTTTACTTTTTGATCCCTTGGAAAAATTTTCTAAGTTAACAAAAAATTTCTAAGTTCAGAAAAGTTAAGTTAATTTAGGCTTTTTAAGAAAATTGTTTAGAGGCAAGCTTCTGGCATAATTCCAGAAGCTTGCTGCTAAAGAATTTTAAAAAACTTAACTTAACTTTTCTGAACTTAAAAAAAATTTTCTAAAGGGCCAGCCTACCGAATGCATCCAATCGCAATGTAACTAAATACTAAAACAGCTACACCCAAAATAAATAACATTTTTGATTTTAGCAACATTTCATCGATGAAACTTAAGAAAAAATTTTTAATTTTAGTTCTAATATTTAATTAATTAACACCTTAATATTATTAGTATAATCTTTGTCTGGCAGCGTAAGCTTCTCATCACCGTCGCAGCATACTCTCTCATCAACCTTCCCATTTCTGCAGTAGTGCTAGAGCAGGGTTACAAAATATTGTTTTTTTATTATGCCCTTGGAGAAAATATTAATTTTTTTAATTTCCTTTTTAAGGGGTTGAGCCGACGGAAGGGACAGAGGGGGACCGAAGTCCCCCCTTCGTCGTCCCCATTAGGCCGAAAACCCCGACTCTGTCCAATCTTTGTGATTATTACTTATTTTTATAGTTAAAAAAAAATTGACATTTGGCAACTTTGAAGTTCACTCCAAGCGATGGAGTCCTTCGTTCTTCTCATTATCAAAAAAAATATCTTTATACATTTTTAAAAAAAATTTTTGAAAATATTTTATTTTTTTTAAATATATTTAAATTTGCTCTATTATA
>JABUQX010075463.1:20000-39896 GCA_015478945.1 Trachelipus rathkii
AAGGATATTTTGATGTTGGAGATGGAATACAGATTACTGAAAGTTGCAGGTCCAGAATCAAATCATTCCAATAGCAGTGTATTGGTGAAGGATCTTGCTGTTGTCTTTTGAGGAAAAGAAGTTCTTAGGGAGGGATCGGTTTCTGGAAGGTGATGCCCAATACTTTTAGAAACTCCAGCAAAACCTCTTCTTAGTCCTGAAAAACTTGTTTTATATGGTAATCATCTTAAAATAATTGCTTCTTAAAAATAAAACTGCTTTTCTGTAAATTGTATAAATTTCATCAATAAAATTTTAAAAACTAAACTAGCTGTTTCGTCTAAATTAATTTTTTTTTTACAGTATGTTCGGAAATTTGGCTTGAGAGGAATTCTCGTCCGCATTATTTATCAGATGGAGATGTCTTGTGTAAAAAATACTTGTAAAGGGAAAATAGTATTCGATTGCAAGACAATATACAGAACGTATGCTCAATGAGGTTATTCCTGGAAGTTCATTGTTTAGAAATAAGATTTTTTTTAAAATGACTCCTGGATGTTGTAAAGTTCGCTATAAAAAATGAAAAATTCATTCTGTAGAAGATAGATTTTACACATGCAGAATTTAAAACACTTTGCGACTATAAAAGGTAACATTTAAATTAAAAAAAATTTTTTTATATATTAATGTTTTAAATTCCTTTCTTGACTCAATTCTTTTTCTTTTTTTCTTTTTTATTAAGACCGGAAAAATTATATTTATCGCCTTATTTCCTTTTAGAATTTGCACTTGGATATAGATGGAGTTATGACGGAATAACCTTGAAGAAATCACAGATGTTTCGCCTGCACCAGTTTCATGCTCCAAGCTCCTACTACCCACTTTCACCTACTCCTCCAAATCCGAAGCAATGACACCTTACTCGCTAGCGACTTCTCGGACAAGAGTACCAGTCCAGTCCATGTCCGCTCCTCTATCTCTCTCTCTCTCTCTTTTTTTTTTCTATTAGCGAAGAGTAAAATTTTGAAAAAATAAAACAAAAAATGCTTATGAAAGTTTTATGTAAAACTTAATCTTTTTTTTAATCTTGTCCTGTAAGCTTGATTGTATAATTTTGTTTTAAAGAAAATATAAAAAAACTATAAGTTAATCAAGCCCCAATATTGCTTATATATAATAATATATTATATATATTATATTATATAATATATATATATATATTATATATATATATATTTAGAGTAAACTATTTTCTTGTATCTCCAAGAAACGGAATATTCTTTACAATATATGATTTGTGTTATGTAATATTAGGACATTTTTAATGAAGAGATATAATTTTATTTATTTTGTTATTTTTTTTGACTGAATATTCATCCAAATTTGATTCAAACATTTTCCCTGACATTCAAAATATTGTACATGCAGGACCACCATGTGCTGATTTTTTCCAAGCTACATGTGGCTGATTCTTTGTGAAGCGCGGTGGTCCTGTACATATGACTCAATATATATAAATATATATATATAATATATATATATATATATAATAACCACTACAATAATATTATATATATTATATATATATATATATATATAATAATATAATATATATAATATATTGATATATATAATATATTATATATAATATATATATTATATATATATATATGATTATATATTATATAAATATATTATATTATATAATATATATATATATATATATATATAAATATATATTATATTGATCTAAAGTTCAATGTTGTTCAGATGGACTATATCTTAGGAGCATGCTAGGTGTAAAAAGAATTAAAATTAGGAATGAACTTATTAGAGAGTTTTGTGGTGTTTGAAGAAAGGGTTAAATGAGAGAATAATTGAAAGTATGTTGAGATGGTTGGTCATGTGGAAAGATGAATGATAAGTCGGTTGATAAAGGATGTATAGTGGTGAGTGTGTGGGAACCGACCGGCTGGGGACCGAAGAAAAAGTGTGGATTGAGTGGTGAACGAATGTCTGAAGGAGAGAAGTGTGAATTTGGAACAGAAGGCGAGAATAAAGGTGCATGTTGGAGAGAATGGAGCGGAGGTTTATGTATGGGAGCATGGTGTAGTGGCCTCCACACTGGAGCCAGGGATGAACCCTATACTATGGACGATTTACAAATAGTGAGGGCCCTGACGCGGTCCCCTATGAAATGCTCTAGTGTGGATTTATCTGTCCTGTGTGAAACGAGTTTATTCACTAAATTAATGGGTACTAGGAATGGGGCGTAAAGAAGACTTGGGCTTTCATTTTCGACATCATGTAATACTCTCAACTACTACTGGCTTTCTTTACTTCCAATGCCTTGTAAAACTGACACCTAACATACTATATGACCCAGATCACTTAGGGAAGAAGAGGTAGGTTAAGAAAGAAAGAAATATAATATATATCTATATCAATATGAGTAATATTATACTAATATAATATGAAGTATATATATATGATTTATCATATATATAATAAATATATTCATACTAATAGTATGTATATTAATATAACATAATATAATATATATATAATATATATTATTATATATTATTATATATATATATTATATATTAATATATAATTATATATTAATATATATCATTATATATATATATATTATTACTTATAAATATATTTTATATATATATATATTTATTATATATATAATATATACAGAGGTGGGGCACTTCCGCTCTTTATCTCCGCTAGTCCGCTAGTCCTCTCCGAGCGGACTACCAGAATAGGTGCGGGACGGAACTAGCGGTAGGTGCGGTCGTCAGCAAAATTAGCGACTTGCGCACGGCGGTCAAAAAAAATTTCCCGCCTTTGTCCGCACCTTTTAACAAATGAAGAATATAGTATTTTACCTTATTAAGAATTCTATTGGTTATAAAAAAGAATATAAATTTTATTTTAAGGTTTATAACTAATTAATACTTTAAGTCTAAGACTTGTGCTTTAAAATAAATTAAACTTCCAGAAATAAATCTCAAACCTGCTTAAAGGTACATATTTATACAATAATAACATTTAAATATTTTTGTAGACTGAATGGCTATTACTCTCATCTATAATAATTAATTATTTATTATATAATGATCTAGGGCAATTCTAATAAATTTGTGTAAAACCAAATAATATATATATATATATATATATTATTAATAAATATATATATATTATATTATATATATATCTATATTATATATTATATAATATTTATATATATATATATATATATATATATATATATATATATTATATATATAATTTATAAATATATATTATTATTTATATATATATTATATTATATATATATATATATAATATATATATATATATATATATATATATATATATATATATATATATATATTATATATATATTGATATATATATAGAGTTTTTACACAGAACTGATTAACATATATATTTATATATATATTGAGTTATATATATATTATATATAATATAATATATTATTATATATTCATATATAATATATATATATTTTATATATTATAGGTATATTATATATATTTATATATATATATTTATATAATATATATATACTATATATATATATATATTAATATATATATATAATATGATACTATTATATATATATATACTTACGAGCTGATCGTAGCATTAGCACGACTCTGCGGAGTCCGAGGCTTCAGATTATACTAAGTTTTTGGACGAAATAGACTTCTTAATGGTGGAGCAGGGTGGTCCCAAATATTTCAGAAGGGAGGCAGAATAATTTAGGTGAGGAACTTAAATGCAATGGACTGCTGGAAGTGAACTAACACCAGCAATCCTCTCAACACCAAGGACATCTTTCCTTTCAGCATAGGAGGAGTTTTGTTGAAACTTTGTTCTGAAACATATGAAACACCTCTCCTAGTTCTGGGGGCGTAGAAGCCGCATATTTAGTATTTGGTGGGGATATTTTTTGAGGGCAAAGAGGTCTGCCTTCACAGCTTTTAAATTTTGAGCAGCTAATCTTTTGGAAAGGTAATTATGGAATCTCTTGTCCTTTGAAGACGACATTGAGGAGTAAGTGGAAAATCTTGAGATTTTTTAAATCAATTTTTTATATAATATTATAAATAAATTTTTGTAAGGATATATACTATTAGTATTTAATATTAAAACTTTTGTGAAGTCGCACAATATTAGCGGGAGACGTGCGGAGTGCGGACTTGCGATAGCGGAGGTTTGATGGTCTGAATAATGCGGAGGATGGCTAGCGGACTCCTTTTCTCCGGGTGCGGAGGTGCGCTAGCGGACTACCGCTAAATGAGCGGAATTGCCCACCTCTGATATATATAATATATATATATATATATATAATATAATATAAATATATAATTAATATAGATATTAGTATATATAATATATCTATACTAATATCTATATATATAATTATATTATATATATAATATTATCAGAGGTGGGCACCCCGCGCATTTAGGGGTAGTCCGAGCGCACCTCCGCACCTCGAGGAAAGGTAGTCCGCTAGCGCTCCTCCGCACTTATTCAGCCCATCAACTCCGTTGATCGCAAGTCCGCACGTCCGCACGTCTCCCGCTAATAATGTGCGCTCACAAAAATTTTTAATATTAAATACTAATCTAGTATATATCCTAACACAAAATTATTTATAATATTATATGAAAAAATTGATAATATTTACAAAGTCTAGGATTTTCCACTTTCTCTTCAATGTCTCTTCTAAGGACAAGAGATCCTATTACCTTTCAAAAAGATAGGTTGCCAAAATTAAAAGCAGTTAAGGCTGACCTTTTGCTCAAAATATCCCACCAATACTAAATATTCGCTCGTACAGCCGCAGAACTTGGGAGAGGTGTATTA
This sequence comes from Trachelipus rathkii, assembly GCA_015478945.1. Lineage (NCBI taxonomy): Eukaryota > Metazoa > Arthropoda > Malacostraca > Isopoda > Trachelipodidae > Trachelipus > Trachelipus rathkii. Next base: position 24,897 of record JABUQX010075463.1, read on the forward strand.
TTAATGAACAAGTTCAACAAATTCCTCTTATGCTTGAAATGGAAGATGTTCTGTGTGAAAGGAGGCGGTGTTAGTGTCACTTTCCAGCAGTCCATGCAAATTAAGGTCTCACTAAATCCTTCTGCCTCCCTTCTGAAATATTTTGACCACCTGTCCAACCCATAAGAAGAATCATCAAGTCAAGACTTTTGTAGAATCCATGAAAGCCTCGACAACTATACAGTCACACGAGTACTACTACCAGCACTTTGCTTTATACGACTATAACATGTACGTCAATAATAAATATGGACTCCGACATTAACGCACATATAACAGATGGGCTCGTAGTATAAAAAATATAAGCGCATTAATCTAATCTACATCACAATCATATCTAATTAATTATATAATAAGATACGTCACAAATCTAATAGCAACTATATAAATATAAACATGACCATATGGATAAAAATATATACATCAATTATTAAATATATAATATATATTATATATATATATAATATATATATATTATTATTATAAAAAAACTCAGTACTAATAACTCTATATGGAGAATCAGCGTAGAATATAAAATCAAAAATCCTAGTATAATAATAACATAGATCAAGACAATATTAAAGTACGTGAAGATGCTTAAACGTCTCAATCAAATTCTGGTGTAAACCTCAAAATATATAAGTCACATATTTATAATAATATACTCACGATATACCACTATATATATATCATCTACTATTTCTTACTTATAGATCAATAAAATGCCATAAATAATTTATATAATAATTAATTCACTATAATTACACAAAAAATACTATATATAAGTTACCGGTTATAACTTGTTCATATATAAGAAATGGTATCATTAATAAAAAATATTATTATATAATAAATGAACTTCATTGAAGGTTAATGTTTCAATTTCATCTTTAATTTCACTGAAGTTCATGAGAAAGGAAAATCTAATCTCAGATTAATAATAATGCATATTAGGGAATCAATATAAATAATAAATTAAGCAAGCCTAGAAACAACATAGTTTCTTATAATAAATCGCTTGTACGATCATAAAAATCAGATATATATAGAGTATTACTAAGTCACTATCAATTATAGCAATATCAAATATTAAGTATAAAGTAATCAGTAATTACGTTACTGGAATACTATAATTCAATGCTACATCGTTTTCATAAGTATAACTCTCATAATATTGTATTATACCATAAGCTTAGTAAACAATAGTATAAGATAAAAACGTTTTTTTTGAATATTTACAATATTGAAATTAGCATGAGTATAAACGTAGTTATTAAATAGTCAATAAAAAAGAAGTAATGTAACACATGCTGAGGGCATCATCTAAAGAATGCAGAAAAAAAAAAAAGGTATAAACATCATATTGAGTTATCATATACGATACACTATTTATATGGAGTTAGAAATTACTTTTTGAAATTTAATTGATATTCCCAAAAAATCATAATCATTATAGGACAATAAGATATAAATCTACTATGTTTCCGAGTTCAGCTAAACGTAACAGGTTACATTTTGATTATTAACAATTAGCAAGAATATGAAATACTATCATTATTGTACATATACGAAAAGTAACTAAATTACTAACAACCTAAGATAAACCGCTATTAATATTCTAAAGTTTATTTTAAAAAAGATGCGGACAGACAGAGCGGAAAACTTTTTTTGATCCGCACGTGCAAGTCCGCTAATTTTCTGACGACTTCGCACCTCCGCAGTCGCAACCTATTCTGTAAGTCCGCTCGTGCGGACTATGAGGAACGGCGGAACTAATAGAGCGAAGTGCCCGACCTCTGAATATATATATATATAATATTATATATATTATATATATATATATATAATATTAATCATATATAAATTATATTTATAATATATTATATATATATATATATAATATATATATATATATATATAGGTTAATTTATATTATATATTTCTATATAAATATATAATATATATTAATATAATATATATATATATAATATATATATATATATATATTATATATATATATATATAGTACTATATAATATATATAATATATATATATATATATATATATATATATATATATATATATATATTATAATATATATATAATATTTATATTTTGTCCCTTACCTATTTATATGCGGACAGATTGTTTTTGGGGTGAACTGAGAAGAGATTGGGGGATTGTAGAACGAGATTTGGCAGGATGTGTAAAAGAAGGGGTTTGATAGTAAATCCTCGGTGTGAAGTTTATGTTAGATGGTGAGCACTTGGAAAATTTCTGAGTTTTAATATTTAGGATTATGTTGGATGAAAGGGGAGGATGATACAGAAGTGTAAGTAGCGAGTTGTAATGGCAGGAAGGTTAGCGGTGCAGATTAAATTCTTGGTTTCATGTAAAGGTTAAGTCTTGATGCGCCTAGGGTCATAACTGAAGGTATGTTGTTCCCTGTGTTAATGTAAGTAGTGAGAGTATGGTCTGGAATAAGAGGGTATAGATCTAAGGTACAATGTTCAGATGGAAAATCTTAGGGCGTGTTAGGTGTAGAAGAATTGAGAACATGAATTAATGAAAGTACTTAGGGAGTTGTTTCTGGTGTGAAAAAGGGATAAATGAGAGAATATATGAATACGTTGATATGGTTGGTCATGTGGAAATATATATGATGCAAAAGTCAGTTGGTTAAGCTTGATTATAGTGTGAGTGTGTTGGGAATCGACCGTCTTTGGATGATCTGAAAAAAAATGGATTCGAGTCAGTAAAGGAAATGCTTGGAAGGAGAGAAGAAGATGTATACATAGCAGTGAATGGACGGGTTTTTGTGAATAGGTAATGGTTGTGGCCCATCTGGGCAAGCGGTGAACCTCCTGACGAGATATCATAGTGAGGGCCCGTGAAGCTCTAGGGTGATTTCTGGAACTGCGACGAGTTCTTCACTAACTAGGTATAAAGGGGCGGTTTAAAAGCTGGGTTTTTTTCTTTTAGACTTGAGCATTTCTTCACTACTTTTCTTGTCTTCCGGGCAGTCCTCATTTAAGCCCCTGTCTTGGGAAAGAAGGTTGGAGTGATTGATGATTATTTATTTATATATATATATATATATAATATATATTATATTATAATATATATCTAATATATATATTAATATTTAATATATATATATAATATGTGGGCGAATTAATAACTACTGCAAATACAACGTAGGTGGCGCGGGTTGGTATAAGCCGGCCTTATAGTTCGACTTCTCTATAGTCCCCCGTGTTACCCCCCTGCATAGGGGATAAAGCCAGTTAAAGGTAGTTATAATATATATTTTTATTATAATATATATATTATATATATATATATATATATATTAATATATTATATATATATATTATAAATATATATAGTATATAATAATATTATAATAATATTATATAATATTATATAATTTATAATTATATATAATATATATATATAGTGTTATAGACACATAGTAAATTCGTACACAAACATCCGGCTATCGAGTACTCATGCTAATTTCTGCGAGTATAACGCTCCAGCATTTCCATATAATTTGTTTGAATAGCCTGAGTCTTATTTTTAAATCTGCCATGTCTGTCTTTTGATATTGTACACAATATTTTTGACGAATCCCCAAACTAAATAAATCACATGGTGGATGTCGGAAGACCTAGGCTGCCAAGGAATTGAAACGGGTGGAGCTGCCGTGAAGGTGCAATTCCTTAGCTGTCTAGATTTCCTGGTATCACACCATGTATTTTTTTTCTTTGGATATTCGTCAAAAATGTGTACAATATCCAGGTGACAGACATTGCTGACTTAAAAGCAAGAATCAACAAGTTAATGTAGAAAATGTTGGTGCTTGCATGGCAGAATTTGGAATATCGACTGGATGTTTTGAAAATTACTAATTTCAGTATAATTGTATTTTGGCCACCAATTTTACATTGTATCACTGCATTATTCTGTTTTGTATATATATTTCCATTTATCGCAAATTCATTCCCTCCCAAAAAAATTATTTGCATCACTTCCTAAAAATTAATGAGAAATTATTACCTGTAACAGTCTAACTTTAATGCAAAAGATATTTTTTTTATTTCTTATATTTGCTGTATATTTTATCGTTTTTATTTAAATTATTTAGTTCAAGTAGAAATATTAATAAGTGCAAATTTTTTTTTTAAATATTTATTTATAAAAAATTTATTATATTTGCTGTATATTTTATCGTTTTTTTTCCAATTATTTTGTTCAAGTAGAAATAAAAAAAAGTGCAAATTTTTTTTAAATATTTCCTATCGATGTGTGTGTATGCGAGTGCAAGCAAGCAAACAAACTAACCGATATAAAAATGGCCGTAGGTTTCTCTGGAAGGTTAATGGAGCCTTATGTCATACCATGAAAACTACTTATTTTACTTATATAACGAGTAGTTTTCATATATATATATATATATATATATATATATATATATATATATATATATATATATATATATATATATATATTTTTATATATATATATATATATATATATATATATATATATATATATATATATATATATATATATATATATATATTATATATATATATATATATATATATATATATATATATATATATATATATATATATATATATATATATATATATATATATATATATATCAACAGGATCTTTTAGAAATTGAAGAATTTCCAATTGGATATTTAATGGGTTTCAATAGGTTCCTTTTGGAAAATTATTGGGTTCATATGAACTTTAATGGATATTTCCTTTGATTATTTTCCTTTCAGAATTTAATGTATATTTCAAATTGGGTTCAGCTGGAAATTGATAGAGTTATAGTGGTTCCAAGTGAAATTCCAGATTGGTATTGTTGGGAAATTCCTTTTGGAAATTCCAAATTACCATAACCAATACTACTTTTTGTAAAGTACAGTTCAAGATGAGTGCAACATCAATTACTGATTTCAAGAACTATATGAGAGAAGTCTGGGAAATTTCGGTTTTGGAAAATCAAAATTCCATAGGAGGATATAATACAACCGTTGAGATTGATCCAATGAGAAATTTCCAACTTGCCGTATTGGAACCAGTTGGAACTCGATGTGGATCCCGATCAAATTTTTTGCTGGGAGGGTGATTCAAAATGGTAAAAACTTGTAAGTGTGAGTGTTCATCCCTCAGGTGAGCCACAACCATACCCTCTCACCAAAAAAACCCGCCATTCTCTCCTATTATGCACCTTTATTCACGGTTCTGGCTAAGTCACATCTCTGTCATTCAGACATTCGTTTACTGACTCAATCCACTTTTTCTTCAATCTCCCAGCCGGTCGGTTTCCCAACACACTCGCCACTATACATCCGCTTAAAAACTGACTATCAATCATCCTTTCCACATGACCAAACCATCTCAACATATTTTAATTTATTCTCTCCTTTTACCCATTTCTTCACACCACACAACTCTACTCTGATACGTTCATTCCTCATTTTATCAGTTTCGTCTCACACCTAACGTATTGCCCCTAAGATTGTCCATCTGAACACATTGGATTTTAGATCTATACTTCTTGTTCCAGACCATAGTCTTTCACTACACTATACAAAATAACTGGTGAACAACAGAAGCCATGTAGAGACCTAACACTCTACAGACTTGGTCAATACGTTCACCAACGATTTTATTGCACCAGCCACTTTCCTGCATCCAACATATACCTAAATATTTAAACTCAGACACTTGTTCAGCTGCTCACCACTCTACTTTTTAACTACACACTTTGAGGACTGTCCTCACTCCCACAACCATAACCTTCTCTTATCTACGTTTACTTTCCAACCCCTCCTTTTACACACTGCAAATATCTCTACAATCCTCTTAAACTCTCAGATTCTGCCACACAAAAAACCAAATCGTACATATAATGGTGAGACACCCTCCACTCGTCTCCATTCTCCATCATTTAACACCATTTCCTGCCACCCCCACCGGCCAAATTCTTTCGCAACCCCATCCATATACAAATTGAATAACCAGGGCCTTAACACAGCCTACCTACCTCCGCTAATACTAAACCAATAAAAAGCTTGACACCATTTTATTCTTACACGCCTCACTATCGTCATCCACATACTTTTGTTCCATTCAGAAGCCTACCACCAACACTATATGATAACTAACACCTGCCATAAACTTCCCTATAACCCTATCAATATCCCTGTTGCAAATCCATAAAACTTAAATACAATTTATTCTTCTTCTCCTCATTTTCTCTATCATTTGCTTCAATGTAAAGATTTGATCCACACATCTCTACCACTCGCACCTTGTTTTCACCAATCAGTCCTTCAGTCACTCGGCACACTCTTTCGACCCAACATATATCTTGCTTATTGCCCTTTACCAATTATTGCCTATGATAGCTTCAGCTCCCTACATCTCTTTAACCTTATATAAGGGTACTACCATTGATCAATTAGAAATCTTAGGAATTATAGCTAATAACGTCTTTTATTACCACGGCTTCCTTATTCAGTAATCATGAGCTACACCCCGTTCTTGGTCATTTTTTACCAGTAATTTCATCTATACCCTGCAGATTTACCATTCTTCAGCTTCTATCTCACTCTACCCATTTTCCTCTTCTTTGCTAATAACCTCATCCCAAAAATATACCACCTTCCTTCTTGCACCATCAAACCCACACACACAGTCACTATCACATCTTCATTACTGTTAATACACTTTCCTCACACCCATTTCATCAGTTGCAAAAACACATCCTATTCATTATTCTGAGCAGGTTCCCATATTCTAATTTTTAACCTTTCAGGCTTCCTTCCAGAAGAGCTTCCTATTCCTTGTATGCCATTTCTCCTCCTTCCAAACTGTTCATTTACCTCTTCTTTCTCTTACGTATGATGCATCTTTTAGCATTTCTTTTTCCTCCTTATATAATTCCAAACATCTTTCTTTTGAAACTTCATCATTGCTTTTAGTACATTCAACCACGCTTCTTTTTTACTTTTAACCACTTGCATCACCTCATTCCACCACTCACTTAACATTCTTACTTCCTACTTTAGCACACCCACATACTTCTTTTGCACTGCTAACAATTGCTTTCAGATTTATTTAGTTTCAGCTTGTTCACATTCAACTGATTTACTTGCGAGCGTTCTTAAATACTTATCCTTATTACCTTGTTCACTAAACTTCTCATACTCTTAATTTTACCCTCTTCCTTCCATATCACCTTCTCCATCCAAGTTCCCACTAACTTAATTTTACATAGAGCACTATATAATGATCCGATAATCCCATTTCTAAACACCTCATGCTGTTTAACATCCAACATATACTTCAACATCTCCTTCACCAACACAAAATCAATCATAATTTTCACTTCGATACCATCTCTACCTACACCAACTCTAGTATACTTATGGATACTCTTGTGTTTAAAGAAAGTATTACTTACACACATACCTCTCTCCTCACAGAAATCAATCACCTTCCTACCATTCTCATTTTCTCCCGACACCCCAAAACCACCTTTTATACCATCCTTTTTTTGATCATATATATATATATATATATATATATATATATATATATATATATATATATATATATATATATATATATATATATATATATATATATATATATATATATATACTATACTTTTCTTTTTTTATATATATATATATATATATATTGATATATATATATATATATATACACTGTATATATATAAAATCCGTATTAATAGTCAATATTTAGGCCTAGAAGGGATATTGGTAATTTAAAACATCATTAATATACATAAAAAGAGGTAATTTTAATAAAAAACAAAAAACATTTTGTTTTAAAAAAACCGTTTTTAAAAAAAAAACAAATAAAAAAACCGTTTTCCTGACCCCTAGGTGCACGTGTTCACATTGCAGTAAATGAATTATAAAACTAACTGGAAATTTGAAGTATGTTTTATCATTGGATTCAAAACAATTATCTTGATTTTAGCCTTTATGAAAATTTAACAAACTCTTTGATTTTACTGGAAAAATTGAGGTAAAAATAGTTGAGAAATGTCCTTAAATAGTTTGTGAAAGAAAAAAATATTACAGTGGATGTAAAGAAAAATAAGATGAAAGTTATCATGATAACAATTGACACACACATATATGGAAAAACAAAATAATAAAAATGAAATATAAGATCTCTAATCTGTAGTTTTTCCTTAGCAAAAAGTTATCCATAATTATTTTCCCTTTCAGTTGTATTGAATGATTTATATATTCATGACACCTTTCAGTTTTCACAGAACATGTTATACTTCAGATCTTCTGTCTAAGAATTAGCTTAAGCATTTTCATTCATTTCTTGAAAGAAAGAGAAACTCTTCCTTGCCGATTTCTTCTATCAGTCGGCAAATACATTTCGATTGTTTTAAATATACGTTTTATATTTTGTAGCTTTCATTATTTTAATTCTCAGGTAACTGTCAATACTTGAACTGGAAGCGAAAAAGCTAGAAACTATTTTTTGGCTTCTTCGGTTCCATACCTTCAAAATTATTCGACTTCGGTGCACCCCAGTTCCACTTTCAAATTAATTACAAGGTTATGAGAAAATTATATATATATATATATATATGGTATCCTATATATATATATATATATATATATATATATATATATCAGGGCCCTCCCATGGTGCTGATTTTTTCAGCCCAGTATGGCGGAGGGGGTCTGAACATTAGGCTCAATATATATATATATATATATATATATATATATATATATATATATATATATATAGACCTATATATATATATATATATATATATATATATATATATAATATATATATATATCATATACTCTTTACCACCTGCCTATATATAGTTTCTTGACAATTCCTTTTCATACAAATAAAACTATTTTATTAAGAAAAAATATTTTTGTTCCTGCTCCATGTCCTCTCTCTCTCTCTTTATATTATCTAATGTTTGGTAAAAATAAAACTACAAAAAAATTTATTCAATCAATTTTGTAACGCAAAGTTATTTAAAAATCTGATAATGTTTTCCTATTGCGATATAATTTTGGAAGCGTATGTTGTACGATATTAATGTATAATTACAGAGAAGAAACTGGTGAAATTTAGTACAGTCTGTGTTGGAGGAAGTGACAAAGAGGCCTAAGAAAAATGTGCTATAGAATGAGTAACAGTGTGTTCAGGAAAAAATGAAAGGGAAATTAAAGCTTGTCAAAGGAGGTAGAAGATGGAATGAATTGTATGGTTTAATGAGGGAGGACTATGGTTATTGAGTTATAACTGTTACATCAGGCAGCAGGTACACCCAAGTCAAAGCGGGGAGCTGAATGGAGAGGCCCAATGATGATCTCTCGAAATCCAAAATCTACTTTTCCTGCTTTTAAACCACTGAACATGGGAATGTCGATAGTTATTTTAGTATATAATTACAAGAAATGGGGTGAAATTTAATAAAACATTTTATCTGTGACACTTTGCGTGCGTGGAAAATAAAATTAAACAAGTTCTACATTTATTAGAGTTTCATACGTATATAAAATATACAAAACTTTATAAAATTTAAAGGTAGAAAAAACAAAAAAAAAAAAAAAAAAAAAAAAAATTAAAAAAATAAAAAAAAAAAAAAAAAAAAAAAAAATATTTAAACTTACAACATAAAAAAAGTGTCAGACATTCGATGCATAAGATTTCTGTCCTTTTGCGATCAAGTAAAAAAAAATATATTTTGAATTGATCGGACAGGAATTTCAAAAATGACGACTTCTCTTAGTTTGTCCTGTGTTAATTTCAAGAGAAGATTCAAGTTTCTTTTTCCGTTTGCCTTTCCATTTATTGACATGTTCGTCCACCAAACGAATGAATTCTGAAATATTTTTGGAAGATGGACTGTAACGTTCACATGAAGAACAAAATGAGTTGATATCTATTTGCGATTCACAATCGGAATAAAAGCAACTTCCTTCAACTTTGCTTTCATTAAACCAATTCAAAAAACTTTCTTTCCATTTGTTCAATAATAAATCATTTGCAGACAGCCATTTCAATAATCTCTCCATTTCGTTCTCACTTCCCATAAACATTGTTGTAACCATTTGGTAAATTCGACTATTAAATATGATATTTTTCAGTAATCTCTTTTTTAGGCTGCCGTGAATGCCCGTCCAAGTAAAGAACTTGTCGACATCATCAAATCTCTTATCTAAAATCAGCTTTAAATATAACCAACTTATTTCTAAAGGAAACTTTTTCTTGAACTCACCGATTTCCTTTCTGGATGAAAAACGCGAATTTAAAACTTCTTCAACCTCATCCCACTTGTTTTTCATCACATAATATTCAATAACGTCAGCAGTTTTTAAAAAATTTTCCTGTAGTTTTTTTCCTCCTCGTCCTCTGATAAAGGAGACTCACTAAAAAAGTTTTTTATATCAACTAACTTGGGTTCCCTTTTAGTAACATCTTCTAACAAAATAAAATAAAAATCCTTGACTTCCTCTTTTGAAAATTGGGTCCAACTGAGCAATTTCTCAACAAACTCAGATTTCCCTTCTAATATTAAAGAAGCACATGCTGAAGATACATTTCTTTGTTTAACAAACACTAAACGTTTTTTAAAATCTTTTATCTCAGACTCTGTAAGTTCTGCCCATTGAATGAATTCATCCGTTTGACATAATTCTCTTCTCGAAACACACCTACTGTAATATTCAATTATTTTATCGTGAAATGCAAACTGTCTTTTGAAATCTTTACATTCTTTCTGGGAGACGTCAATCCAATTCAAATATAAATCAATATTTTGAAATTTCCTCCCATCATCTTTTCCTATCATCCTGATCTCATATTTTTTGGCCAAATCGTCCACGCTTATAACCATGCTTTCCTTAAACACTTTAATTTCATCTGAAGAAAAAATCCATTCCAAAAACTTACCAATACATTTTAAATCGTTGGGACTGGAAAGAAGAACATTATTTCCTGACGATAAAATTAAATGCAATAAACTTTGTTGATATTCTTTTAACTCCTCACCATTCAAACCCCAACTAAGAATCTTTTGAAGCTGTAGCAATTTACCGCCGACAATGAAAAGCGATAAAGACATCAATACACCCTCTAAATTAAATAGCTTCCTTTTGAAACTTCTAACCCTTTCATTTGGTACGCAACATTCAATAAATAAATCAATTCGCTTCAAATCACAAATGCTAATATCAAATTCGCACAATTCTACAAAGCGTAACTTTTCTTCCATGGTTGCACTTGCAAAAATCAGTCGTATAATTTCTTCATCTTCACTAGTTAATGAAGAGAAATTAAAAAGTTTCTTTAATATAAAATACTTATAATTTTTCTTATATTGCCATGAAAGATTATGAATGGGGTCCTTATTTTCCTAAACACTTCATTTTCTTCTAAATCTGGAAAATAATTACTTTCAACGAAAAAGAAAAACCTTTTCATAGACGAAGGACTTTGTATCCAAAACTCTTTAAAAATGGAACGAAAATCATAAATTTTACGAGACAATTTATCGTTCATCAAAGTCACGATTTTGCACAGCAGAAAATAAAATCCACTTTTCGGTAATAATTCCCAAAATCTATTCACTGTGACCAGAAACAAGTGTTGATAAGGCCAATTTAATAAACGATTTAATACGGAATACATTTCATATCCCTGAAAGAATACCTTTAATTGGTTCTCATCTAAAGAACGAAGCAAATACTTCACTATTTCAATTAGTGGCCGAAATTGTAAACATTCTTTAAACTCAACAAAATTTTGTTTCACATAGAAGAGATTCCAGAGCTTGTTTCTGAAGAAAATCACAGCCTTCTTTCTTTGTTGATCATTTAATTCTTCAAAACAGTTTTTAAATGACACATAATTGCAAATTATTAACGTCTTTCCACCTAAGCACTTCTTAAATTTAAATAATAAAAAAGACTCCCTTTTTTTATATTCTCCCAACAAAAAATTACTCCATAAAATAACCATTTCATCATCTCCACATTCACCCAAATCATTTGTACATATTTTTCCATTGACGATTTTAGGTCTCTTATCTTCTGGTAGTTGCTCCCACAAGGCAGGAATGACATCAGAAGAAAGCAGTAATGATAAAACTATGCAAAAATCTAATCAGAAGGAGTTGTTTTTCACAAGTGTCTTTAAAAAATCTGCCAACAGCCTCTTTATTACAGCACATTCCATTGGAGGTAAAGAACTTCTGATAATGGCAGTAATCAGAAGAACTAAGGCCAGCAATTTCTCCTCATGGCATTTTTGCCCACATTCATGAGATCTTAAGGAAACAGAATAACAACCACAGGTGTAGAATTTTCTCTAAAACCGGTAAGGCCGCATGGCCATATGCCGACTTTGTACCTCATACCCTGTTTAAGCATAATCTTTACATACCGGATTTACGTATAGCAAATTGGCTAATGGGTTATCATTCAAACAAGCAAGAAGAGTTTTCTTAACCTCAAATCCGTTTTCGTGTGGAATGGCCCCTTGAATGCCGGAAAGATTTTCAACAAGAAATATTTCTATAAAAGTAATATATATATATATATATATATATATATATATATATATATATATATAATATACATATATATATATATATATATATATATATATATATATATATATATATATATATATATATATATATACATATATATATATATAACATATATATATATATATATATATATATATATATATATATATATATATATATATATATATACTATATATATATACTATATATATATATATATATATATGTATATATATACCGTAAAATCTTTAACCAATCGCGGCATCAGCTTCCCTTTAATCTGGAACAAGCATTCGCAATTCAAACTCATTAAAGATCCCTAACTCCCTATACCCTTGATCTCTCTAACTGCTCCGATAATCCCAACTTACTAGAAGTATGGACAGCGGGATGATGGTATGGGACACTAGCGCGGGATGTAAAATAATATGATTGAACATATATTAGTCATTTGTTGTATGATAGGATAGTTTAATTAATTATATTAGTGGATCTTACTGTGATTTGATTCAGCATTAGTTGTTGTTCTTCCCATTATACAATATATCTGCATGTGAAATAGGGGCAAAGATGTGACTGTTCTCATGGGTTAGCATCTTGAAGTGGACTTTAGCAGTTATATTACCGGATGATATAAAATAGATCAGATGGGATTCTGGATAATATATCTCAATTTATGTTGTTCTTATTTTACAATTCTCTGACTCTCTCTATTATAACACGAACGATATCAGTCTTATTTACTTTAAGGGATGGATAGCAGCTTGGGATGCAGTCTTCGTTGCTGTTTGATTACATAAATGTAGCTCCTTTACCCCACTGTATGCAGTTCTATTATTATTGTTTTATTGCATTGATGGTGTATATAGATTCTAAATATTTAGGCTGACAGTTACTAGTTAATTGGACTTCCAGAAATCTGGGTTATTTAGTTATATAAATTAGTATATAACATTATTAATTTATATTATGTATATATTATTATTCTGAAGAAATATAAACTTAAACTTCAAATGGGACATATATTATAGATGTTTATTATACCTTCTGTTATATGTACTTATGTTATATATTACTCAGATATATATTCTAAATTCGATTGTTAGTGTTAATAATTATGATTATCAGATATCGAAGAAAAATGATCTGTTAGACTTTATATGTTATATACAATTATCATAGCATTGCATTGAAGTTATATGGATTGGGAAGATCAGTTCTATGTGGAAATTTTTGATTCAATATATTATTCTATTTAGTTCCATTATTCTGATAAGTTAGATTATTATTATTTATATTGGGATAATTATCTTACTAGTAGACATAATATATATCTCAGATGATATAAACTTTATTCTCGTTGTAGTAATTCGTTATACTCATGTGTTTATATTATACAAACTTCGGAAGAAGCATGCAGAAGAAGGAGTTCAGTGAGACCAGATGGGATCAGATTCTTGGATGATTAGTTGTGGGGTTTTAATTCTGTGGCCCTATTGTAGCTCCCATCTTATCATACCAGAATAGTTCTTATTTATGTTTAGTAGATTTATTCTTCTATTATACAGTTATATTCTAATTCAGACCTTTCATTTAGTGTTATTATGGAAACATGTTTGTGTTGTGATGGAGGATAGTTGTTATAATGGAAACAGTTATTAGTATCGATCAGATACTTGAAGAAGTGAAGTGATGAAGTGAATGACTTCTGATAATTATTATATATATTATTCTTATATATATATTATATAATATTATAATATTTATATAATTATATATATATAATGTGTTATATATGTAAAATAATATATAATAATATATATCATATAAATATATATTATATTATATATTTATATATCATTATAATATATAAATAATACTATTATATATATCATATGTATAATATAATAATCAATGTGTATATTATTATAATATATTGAGCATCGTGTGTGATATTATCTGTATCTTCTTTGTGTATCTTTCATTAATGTATGTGTAGTATATAATAATGTGATAAATATATTATATTATTAGTGTTATAATAATAGTTATTAATTAGTGTATGTGATGATATTTATATGTATATATATATATATATATATATATATATATATATATATATATATATATATAATAACCTCTGATTTGTATTTCCAAATGCTGTTGAGAAGTTTCATGCGAAGACCAAGTGGCTTAGGAATTAATTCAGCTGCAACATCTGGTGTAATATTTATCAATGTGTCCAAATCAAATTTCTCTTCTATGAAATAAATTACAATACTTATTAAATTATTAATAATTAATTTCAA
>JABUQX010075464.1:0-2500 GCA_015478945.1 Trachelipus rathkii
ACAATGTTTGTGTCTTTAGGTAAAATGTTATTAGTCTTAGGATTTCTTGAAAATAATGGTTTCAGTACCATCAAGAAAAGATAAAAAAAAAAAAAATAAATAAATAAATAAATAAATAAATAAATAAATAAATAAATAAATAAATAAATAAATAAAATTTCTTATTCTTTTTATGTTTATAACTCACAAATTTACGTTTTTACATACCCTAAATCAGTAAATCAGTAAATCAAGCCACCCAACCTACCCTCCTGTCCAGTCGTGATCTATTGATCTATTGATCTATTGATCTATTGATCTATTGATCTATTGATTTAAGTCAAATTTTTTACTAAAATTGTCATGTTTTACATACCCTAAAGCAGTAAAGCAGTAAATCAAATCACCATCCAACCACCCTCCTGTCCAGTCGTGATCTATTGATCTATTGATCTATTGATTTAAGTCAAATTTTTACTAAAATTGTAACGTTTTACATACCCTAAATCAGTAAATCAGTAAATCAAACCACCATCCCACCACCCTCCTGTCCAGTTGTGATCTATTGATCTATTGATCTATTGATTCAAGTCAAATTTTTACTAAAATTGTCATGTTTTACATACCCTAAAGCAGTAAATCAGTAAATCAAACCACCATCCAGCCACCCTCCTGTCCATCCTTGATCTATGGATCTATTGATCTATTGATTCAAGTCACATTTCGAGTATCATTTTGGATAAACATAACATAAAAACAAATTCTTTATACACTGATCAGCGAATATATGCTAACGTAACAAAGTTTTCACATTAATAAAGCAAACATAGTATCAACTGAACTACGATTATAATGTACAACGACAAACCTAACATACCTTATGTCCGAATAAGCAGTCAACATTAACAAAGTTCCATACTTAACAACAGGAAAGTAACTAACATGGTATGCAAAACGTAACCTATTCACACTTTGTCAAGCATATCTCTAACATAACAAGGTTAATTTATATTAACATGGTAATATTTAACTAAAATTTATCACAACATTGGTTAATTATCATGCTGATCAACGAATATACTCTAACGTAATAAAGTTCCCACCTCAATAAAACTAACACAGCGTAACATGAACTAAGAAAATAATGTACAAAGACAAACCTAACACAACTTACACACGAATAAAAAACTCTGTTAACATTAACAAAGTTCCACACTTAACACCAGTAAAGTAACTAACATTGCATGCAAAGCGTAACCTATTCTCACTTTTTCAAGCATATCTCTAACATATTAACGTTAATCTTACACTGACACAGTAACATTTAGCAAAAAATGGATCATAACCTTGTCCGATTATCATACTGATCAACGAATATACTCTAACGTAATAAAGTTTCCACATCAATAAAGCTAACATTGCGTAACATGAACTAAGAAAATAATGTACAACGACAAACCTAACACAACTTACACACGAATAAACTGTTAACATTAACAAAGTTCCACACTTAACACCAGTAAAGTACCTAACACAGTGTACAAAACGTAACCTATTCACACTTTTTCAAGCATATCTCTAACATATTAACGTTAATTTTACATTGACACAATAATATTTAACAAAAAAGTTATCACATCCTTGTCTAATTATCATACAGACCAATGAATATATGCTAACGTAACAAAGTTTTTACATTAACATAGTAATATTTAACAAAAATTTATCATAACCTTACCTAACTATCATAATCCCCAACAAATAAATGCAAACATAACAAAGTTTTGCGTAGAGATGCGGGGAGATGTCAACGTATCAGCATGGCGAAAAATATCCAACTGAAGAAAATAGAGTGTATAAACAATCCTTAAAGGTAATGAGATTCTTTCTTTCAACCAATCAGAAGAAAGTAAACAAGAATACGACGCACGAACGAACCATATCAGATCAAAAGAGTATATATTCTCGTTAGACAACAACAACAACAACAACAACAACAACAACAACAACAACAACAACAATAACATAGTACAAAAATAAGTTCTTTATATACTAACCAACGAATATATGCTAACGTAACATTGTTTTCACACTAATAAAGCTAACATAGCATTACCAGAACTAAGAATATAATGCACAATGACAAAACCTAACACACCTTACGCATGAATAAACAACTAACATTAACAAAGTTCCATACTTAACAACAGTAAAGTACCTAACACAGTGTACAAAACGTAACCTATTCACACTTTTTCAAGCATATCTCTAACATATCAATGTTAATTTTACATTAACACTATTGATTTACGTTGCATTTCGAGTATCATTTCGGATAAACATAGCACAAAAATGAGTTCTTTATATACTAACCAGTGAATATATGCTAACATAACAATGTTTTCACATTAATAAAGCTAACATAACATCATATGAATTAAGAAAATAATGTACAACAACAAACTTAACACAACTTACCCACTAATAAACAGTTAACATTAACAAAGTTCCACCCTTAACA
>JABUQX010075464.1:10000-44398 GCA_015478945.1 Trachelipus rathkii
CGTTTTAGTCTTTAAAGGGCTTATTTGTTTTATTAATAATAAATAAAATGCTGTATACACTCAAAAAAAATATAATTAAAAACCTCTCAAACTCTACACAAATTTCATATAATAATACATTAATAAAATTTAATTAAAGATTACAATGGTTGATGAATGTTCCCTCCATCTTTTACTATAACTTATAATATTTTAAAAGATAAAATAAATAATTTAGTAATATTTAATATTTATTTAATATAATCTTTATTCATAATATTTCTATATCGTAAATGTCAGTGATAGTAAAAACCCCATAAAATTATATAATAATATAACTATATATATATATTAATTATATATATATATATAAGTATATATATATTATATATATATATATTATTATATACTATATTAATATATATTTATATTATATATATATTAATATATATATAATAATTAATAATATAATATATTATATATATTAGTTACAGCATTACCCGAAGAGTACTCAGCTAAATGATTAAATCTAAAATAATAACATAATATAACAGCACACAGATAAGAATAAATATCATTATATTTTATTAATCAGGAGACATTTACCCCTTGAAATTATGAAATAAATAAATGAAAAAATAACTTTTTAAAATAATATATTTAAAATATTTGATTTATATAAAATTAATTTAAAATTACAGTTTTTTTGAGAATACGAATGAAATAGCGGGAGTACGAGCGAGAGCTTTCGTACAAATATAGATTCGTATGAGTAGCCAAATATTTCAGAATTTTTTATCTATTTATATATATATATAAACTATAAAGAAACTTACTACCGACGTATAGTGATATTTGGATTTTACAACAGACTGAAATTAAATAATTGAGAATAGTATATCGTAGGTTTCTCGGGCCCTACGGTAGGGACGAGATAAGGGATACGCTGATACTACGAACCCCCTATAATAATAGAGATATGAAAAAGAAAAAAAGCATTTGTACCTCCAATAAGCAGTAAAAAATAAAATGGTATGGTGAGGCTAACATGTATTGTATCTTCTCGTCAACTTATAATTAGTAGATTCTCCATAAAGTTCACTAATACATACAGTAATATGCACTTCCCAGCGTTTATATAGAATTATAATCTAATATTTAAAGGTGTTAATTATATTAAATAATTAGATAATTAAAATAAATTTTTACTTTTAGTTATTGTCGATGAAAATTACTTGCTAATATTCAGTATAAAATAATGTGTATTATTATGTGTTATAGCATTTTGTATCATATTTTATTTCTAGTTAAGCATGCCTGGCCTCTGTCGGGGATGCTGTACAATTATATATATATATATATAGTAATAATATACTTATATTATATACTTAATATAGTATAATATATATATAAATATATATATATATATCTATATATATATATATATATATAGTATATAATATATATATATATATATATACTTAATTATATATTATACCTATATAATAGTACTATATATATATATATATATATTTATTATATATATATATATATATATATATAGATTAATAATATTAATATATATTAATATATATATATATATATAAATATATATATATACTTATATATAATATATTATATTATATGATATATATATATAATTATATATAGATAATTATAATTAATTAATATATATTAATATATATATATTATAGATATAGTATATATAAATGCTTATTTATAATTATTTAGTATATTAATTATATTAATATTATATAGATATATAAATTATATATATTTATATTATATATATTATATTATATATATATTAGTAAATAAGCTACTGAGGCTGTTAATACGATATATAGTATATAATATTAGAGCAATTCAGACTAGCTATAGTAGGTCGAGGCTCTTCATGGTATTATTATTAACGTAAGTCTATATGAGTAGTAACCAGGCCATTATATTGGAACTACACGGTGACTAAATAAATTTGCCCTAACTTTATAGTGAATTAATGTTACCATTGCCTTGACTTTTTTTACTGACCTGAGCCAAGGTTATACTGTTTCCTGAGGATGATTTTACCTGTCCTTGACCCTTTTTGGACCTATTTCATGACCGACCTGTTTTTGAGCTCGAATTTTTTACCTGACCTTGACCTTTTTTGCCTTCACCTTTTTGTGACCTTTTTTCGGCCAACCCTTTGTTCTTCCATGGGTTAAAATTTTGGCCCACGGTAGTTTTTGGCACCCCTAATTTTTTTGGCAACCCGAATTGTTTCGGCAACCCTAATTTTTGGCAACCCTTCGAAGAAGGGTGCGCCAAACGGTTGCGTAAGCAACCGTTTTGTACGTATGACCCCCCTATTTTAGCCCCCCTAATTTTTTTCGACCCGTGGTCAATTTTTGCCCACGGTAATTTTTATCTTCCTTTAGGCTTAGCCCTTTTTGATGTCTTACACCTTGTTTTGGCCAGTGATATTCGGGCCTTGACTTGCCAATACCATGGGTCAACTTTGGACCACTGGTAATTTTTTTCCTTCATGGGGCAATTTTTGCCCACAGGTTAATTTTTTGATCTTCCTTTAGGGGGCTTAGCCCTATTTTTTGGTGTCTTTACCTTGTTTGACCATGATATTTCGACCTTGACCTTACCATATACCATGGTCAATCTTTTGGCCCACGGCCAATTTTTGGCCACATCGTGCCCCAACCCGCGTGCACATGTATTTTCGTTCCTAACTTGAACGATATGTATGGAACTATCCTAACTTGAACACCTACACACACAGCAGCACACACACACCACACACACACAACACACACACACACACACTCACACACCACTTTACACTGTATACACACATTCACTATTTGACACTTTACACTCACCCATTAGATACTTGCACTACATTTACACTTATTCAAACCGTACAGAACACACGACCAACCCTTTGGTCCTCCATCGGTCAATTTTGACCCACGGTAATTTTTTGTCCATCCTTTAGGGACTTAGCCCTTTATTGATGTCTTAACCTTTTTGACCATGATATTTCGCCTGTGACCTTGCATATATACATGGGTCAATTTTGACCCCACGGTAACTTGAGGCTTTGATGGTTCCCAATCACCGTAAGGAAGTATTCTAGGATGTTCTATTAGTGTTCCTATGAGTATTAGAGGAGTGCCAGGTGAGTGCCAGGTGAGTGCCAAAGTGAAGTGCCACATGGTGCCAATGAGTGCCAAGTGAGTGCCAAGTGAGCTGCCAAGTGAATGCCACATAGTGTCCAAGTGAGTGCCACATAGTGCCAAACGAGTGCCACTTTTTTCAGCCTTTTCTAGCCTCACCTGAGCCTAGAATAGCCCTAATTATGGGTGTCTACCCCTAGGTTTAAGGATGAGAATCATTTGGTGTATATTAAAATCTGCTAGAATGCTTCCTTACGACGAGTTAGTATTGTATAACACTTATAACACGATACAATATATATCTAAAGAGCTACACATATGAAGACAGTGACCCGCAAACGTTTTCAGAGTCCGCTTTCCGCAGGATCAGACCCGACCGCGAAAACCGCCGCCGCGTGTGCTTTAGGGCCGCAATATTACCGCCGCCGGCGTGCGCCCGCAGGCGCAATATTTCCGGCTTTCCCGCCCCGCCGCGTGCGCCCGCAGGCGGCGGTATCCGCGTAACCGTCGCCGCGTGCGCCCGCAGGCGCAAAATTCCCGCGTGAACGAAAATAATGATGTCAATGTAAACTTATTCAAAAGAACTTTTTCGTTTCAAATACTGACTATGAGTCATTTCATGTTTTACTACATTGACCCGGAAATGTTTATTAAAACATATACTTACACACCTTATAGCAAGAAAATCAGTAAACCAATGGGTGTTATTACCCGTAACCCTGGGATTAGGTATGCTTTTTGGTTTTACTGCTTTACTGCTTTAATGTCTGCTTCTACTGCTTTAACTCTCTGCTTTACTGCTGTAACTCATATACATTACATACCTTAAAGCAGTTAAATCAGTAAATCAATTAGAGATGCTACATAGCACTTTACTGCTTTAGCTTTCTGTTTTACTGCTTTACTGCCTTTAACTTTCTGCTTACTGCTTTAACTTTTGCTTTACTGCTTTAACTTTCTGCTTTACTTTTTTAACTCATATATTTTATTAACATTATGTTTCTTTTATATTTTTTATTTTTGTTTTATTACTTTTTATTTATTATTTCTAGTTTTATTTTCCTTTTTAATTTGTAATGTCAAGTGTGTATGGCCAAGTGTTTTTCTGTGTATATAATCATTTTATTAATAAAATTGTACGAAATTTTATTAAAAATCTTTTTTATTATATACGAGTTTTAGGGAAGAAAATCGCGTTTTTGTTCATTTTAAGCATTTTATTACATAATCAGAAACTATTAAATCATTGATGACATACAAATTTTAGCATCAAATATATTTACCAGTTTATTAAAATATAAGTATTAATAAAATATAATGAAAATAAATACCAATAGAACTCACATGAAATGGAAATATAAGGGTTGGACGGTGTAAGACATAGTTTTGTTACAATCAGTTTACATTATTATATATTTTAAAAATAAAGGTAATATAATTGATATTTCAATATAAATTTTAAGTTCAAGAATCAATTATGTGAACAGAGTCGTTTTTTTCCTCTATAAACGGAAATCCAATTTCCTGTTGAGGTTGTGACGAAGCAATGTATTGAATATGAAGCATGTATCCTCTCCAACTTTACAGAGTTTATTTCGTTAATCAAACCCACTCCTTTAAAAAGCGAGGTTCATTTTTAAACAGCGATTTTATTTTCCTCTTCATTCTCTTTAATATTCAAAAGTACGTTGCCGTTACATATATGCGGTCAATTAAATGAGTGAGGATGCTCAAGATTTAGACCACTACATGATTGGGTGATTGTAGACTCGAACCAAAAGAGAGACTTAGTCCTAGAGTACCCTTTCTCAGAATGTTTAAATGATAGGCGTTACAGGTGAAAGGTCTCAGTAAGATCATAGGCGATAAATTACTATTCTTTGGTATTCTTCAAGATTTAAGCCTGTCCCACTATCTTACTGATACAGTAGTGGCTATTTAAGTCGTAAAAGGTCAGAGTACCAGAGGAGTAGGTTCTCGTTGTAATAACATTTCATCATCACCGTCCGTGAGGCAGTCCATTCACATGATAAAACTGATACCCTAAGTCCGAAAAGGTGTAATTTATAAGGGGACTTTTTATAATTTCCTGATTAGGCTTCATGTTCCACAATCCCTATTATTACTTTTTGTGGTAAATTTCCGATCACAATGTTAGGGATATTGTTACTCGATAATCCTTGAGGGAAATTAAATATCTTGGTTTCAACCTCTTTATAGGGTACTTTCTGTAGTATTCAAAACGAATTTCAATTTCCAAAGCGCTGTGGTGATAATTCACTTTTCTGACATAGAGATAAGCCTCCAACAGTTTGAAAAAAGGTTCTGGACATACAGTGTGTAGCAGTAGGTTTACTCTTTATTTTAAGAGCAAATTTAAGGATTTGACCGTATTTAAATGATCTAGTAGCTACGAGATGGTTAGAAATGAGTTTTCTTGAGAGAAAGATATCGCCATTTTAATCGACCGTAAATTCATACAGTAGTTATTTATGACTTTAAGCTGTTTATCTAATGTGCAGCTTCACTTTTGAAACTGTAAAAACCACGATGATTTGAGATGAGGATTGTTTAGCTGTGTGCGTGCTGAATAATTTAAACAAATGTTTCTATATAGCTTTCTATAAGAAATGAGCCGCTGATGGCCCTAGTGAAGTATCCTGTTAAGACTAGACTTGCAAGCCTGACTGAGAAAACATGATAACAGGAAATTTTGATCTGTAATATACTATATGGTCATCACCCGTAGGAAGATCTGTACCATCAGGTTTTGTTTTCAATTTCGTTTTTACGTGTGTGACCATAGCGAAGGGGCCAACCAAATTCACCCTGAAGGCCATGGAATATTTGACTCTTAGAGGAACCATCTGTATTGTGGTAAGTGAATGCAGAGGATTATACGATAAAGTTGGAACTCGCTAAAACGCTAATCTGTGTAGGGTTCATTGAGAAGAGATCAATTGCTGTTACAGCAATCAGGACTAGAAGGATGAGGGAAATGCACTTGCATGGGCGAACTCTGGACGTATAATAACATTTTCATGAAAAACCTTACTTATATACACACATCGTATAAAAAGTTATCAGTTAAGTAATTAAATAGCAAATACATCAAAACATTTTTCTTTAAAGGTTTTTTCCGCTTAGTCTTTTTCTTTATGAAAATCTTCTTGATCCCTCGACCTTGTCCTGACATTTTACGTCTTATTTTACGCTTAACATCATCCAACATCTCATCTGAAACATCGGCAAAACGTCTTTTTAATGCTGTACGAGGATTATTTCCTGCAGCAATATCTTGAATAGTATGCAAACCTGTTCTTATAGCTTTGTTTTAATACCTTAAATATATTCCCACATGCTCTATGGCCTTATAAGTGTGTTTGCAGACATGTATGAGTCCTCGAAAGGTGTAAAGCACTTCTCAGAACAAGCTTGGTTGTGCATCGAATAAGTTCTCTACCAAATTGCAGAGATACAGCCTCCCTCCGCTAATTCTAATATTATCTTACCATACGAGAGCCTACTCACATATTACATATAGCAGTAAAAGTGTTATATAATTCCTCAATAATATCACAACGTGCACTAAGTTGTAGAGTATGAGGTCTGATATTATCTCGGGGGGGGGGTGCCTAAGTATACTTAACATTTTAACATCGTGTATGAGTGGGGCCTTTGTTTATGGAATCGTTATATAATTTAGTTATGCTGTAACTACTTACCTCTATGATTTATATGCATTATAAGTGCTTTACATTATAGGCACTCTGAGTATGGTCCTATATATGTTATCTATCATATGAAACTTTGCGGACCCATAGTCGAAGTGGCTATCTTATTGTAACAAGAGGGAAAAGACGTTTGAAGCCCAAGCTGATTCCTTTTCTTAAGTGGTGCTCTCTGATATATAAGACAGTTCGAGAGTACAGATATGAATTACAAAAGGATATTAGATCTATTTCAAAGAGAGGATAGATCACTAAAATGAACGAACAGACCTCTACATAAGGGAATTTGAATTATTAATAAGATTTACGTGCTTTACGTCCTTCTTCGGTGCATAGAAATATCACTATCTGCTTCCTAAATTCGAGCTTTGAGACTAAATCGTTAACACTTTCTATCTGCTGTTAACAAATAAATATGGATTTACCTGACTCAATAAACTATTATCACCTTCTGTGATAATATATAAATAATAACATAAAAGCAACAGTACCTCTAGTTGCTTATATGTATTCCTGTGCAAGCATATCGGAACTTATTGCTATAAAATAAGTACGAGGTTAACATAGCGATACATATATACTACATGCTATTTAACGCATTAGCGTGCCAAGAAGCTTTTAGTTTAACTGGCTATGTACTCTTTGATTATCATGCTTTAACTTTTCTCTATCGTTCTCATATGGGTATATTCATTGCGGATATATTCTACCAAAGATTAGCATATAACCCTCGTTTCTCGCATAGATCATGAGCTAGTAAGAGACTACTAACATGATTAGCGCTAAATCACAAGCCAATACTAGTAGCAAATTCACTGCTCTAAAACCACGATAATGCAATTTATATTCACAAATTGCACGTATTGTAGCTCGATACGTTAAAGAGAAAATATTAACATACAGGAATGTCACAGGGAACCGTATTAGTGTGTTAATACCGCCAAATCTCAACTAATAGGATAGAATGCGTAGCAAGGTCAAATTATAGTACGATGTCTCATTGCATTACTAAAGGGGTAAGGCAGTTTCTATATAAATTACATTCAATCCAGAGCTACATACAAAGTCATTGTTCTATTACACTTAAATAAGCTCTATCAATGAAACGATATTCATAATAATAATAGATGATCTCAGAACAAAGATAATGCGCAAAGCATATTCTAGCTGAACAGTAAATTTTAGAGAATTAACCTCACGCTCCGCACTAAAAGGAACAACTTACATTTCAAAGAGTAATAATTATTGTGTAAAGCTAATCGATGTGGGACGATAAAGCATAGAGTTCAAGCAAATATGTTGTTACTCATATCAACTTTTTGTTCAATTAGAGTCAGTACCTTTGTACATATATACACGCAGTTTTATCTGGTGCAATATGCAGTATCATGTGTATCAAACAACGAGTATCGTTACTTAACCTTCCTAGTACACCCCAATTCACAGCAAATTTTCATAAGATTGCGGTAAGATTTCTCATGTCCGTAATATCTTAATACTCAGTATATGCACCAGATTAGAGTCCTGGAGAGATTCATATACGTATGACCTCCTAATCGAATTAAATTTACAAAATTTATAGGAATTTCTTTATGTAAGGCATCTATGTTGGCGTAAAATCCTGAGGGAAAGAATGGTTTTTGAAATTATAATATACAGAGATCGATCAAAGTGCCTGAGGAGGCTGAGAAGAGCAAGCCGTATGATAATAACAAAGATACACAACATCGTCCAAATAAGTATTAGATATCTCAGTACTAGTGTAGCTAGTGCATGCCAGTTATCTCTAAATGATCCTCATACTTTATTAGATTCTGAACGTTTTGACTAGCATTAAATCTTATTTTTTATTATGTGATACATAACATGAGACAAGAAGAAACATCAGTAGAGGATAAAAGCTTAAAAATGTGTTGTAAAAAGAGCCCATGAAGGCTAACGAAGACAAAGGGACTACACAGTAATAAGAGTCTCACAACTCTGTCAACATGGTATAAACAGCTTGGAGAGATAGCCAATTTTGTTTCCTTTTACCTCTCGTAGCTAATATCTCTATTATCTAATTTATCATAATATTGTATGTAAGTTAAAGCACAAGGATGTGATACCTAGTTAACGTTATGAGAGAAAATTTATAATTACGCATTGTGTGTTTATTTCTCAAATACGACTTTTTATATTCAACTCTAAGTGTGTCACAACATGTGAGTATGTCATATACCTGTTAAACGACAAATTATAGAGGAGTTCAAAATAAACATATCAGAACTCGTATTTAAATGGAGGTAAATGGATCCACTAGGACTCATCTGTGACTTTAAATGAATAACTGATCCGTCTCAAAAACACAGTTACTTTTACAGCTCTCTCTCTGCATAAAACCTGTCTCTTCTGCACTCGATCGAAGAACATCTTACAGTTTCACTCGATTAAATATAATAATAAGTGTCCCTGAAATATATCTGTATTATTATGTGCATTAGCGTGTTTTCTATCACACCATATATATTGTCAATACTCGTCGTCTAATGTTTATTCATTAATAGTATATTTTAAATATGTTTTAAAAATTTGCTTCATTAGGAAAAGTTTTTTAAAAAAAATAAAGCTCTCTAAAATTTTAAATTTTTATATTAAAAATATGTTTTCCTAACCCTAGAGCAGTAACGAAGGCACCGCATCCCACCCCTTCCTCCCGGCCATGATCAATTGATTTATTGATTTACTCCATGTTTGAACTCTCATTTTGTATAAAAATAGCAAAAATAAGTTCTTTGTATAATTATATCATATTGAAATTGAACGTTTATTAGAAATATGTATTTTTTTGACCCTAAATCAGTTAAGCAGTAACCCAACCACTTTATCCCACCCTCTTTTATCCATCCGTGAATGCTCTATTCTTTTTAGTCATATTTAGTCAAATTTAAACCACTTTTAAATAACATAAAAAATAAGTTCTTTGTATAATAGAAATAAAATAAAATAGAAAAGTTTGTTAAAAATGTGTTTTATTGAGCCTAAATCAACAAATCAACAAATTTAAACTTGCCCCGCCCCACCCCGCTCCACCCTCTTCTCATCCATGATTTATAGATTAAGCGATTTAAGTTATTATATATGGAAATCAGCACTCTGGTAGAGATTTTTTAAATGTAAATTACTCTTGACACATTATTATTAATCTCACAAAACTACGTTTTTCATATCTTTTTCAAGGCATAACTTTTTCCATATTTCCATAGTGCTGACATATCAAAATCAAATACACACTTAAACATTCTTTTTGGCGTATCTTCTAACAAAAGAACACAAGACTATCTTCTTATAGCTTTTTTCTCATTTTATTTAGCCCCTAGCCCCATCTTCTTAACTTATATATCCTCCCGACAATAAAAAAAGCCTCATACATCAAATAAAACACCCACTTATTTACTTTCTGCCCTCAAAACATTTCCAGCCCCCCGCCTTTTTCCCCATCAGGTATCCCTCTTCCCATCATCATCTGCTCTGTTATCTCCGCTCTCCGACCTTATCCGCTCTTTCTCTGTTTTTACTGTTACTTCCCATACCCCCCCCTCACTCCACTATACATTATCTTGGTTTTCTTTTTCCCCCCCCTGCTCTTCTTCACCCTCTTCCTATCCCCCCACC
Organism: Trachelipus rathkii; assembly: GCA_015478945.1. Classification (NCBI taxonomy): domain Eukaryota; kingdom Metazoa; phylum Arthropoda; class Malacostraca; order Isopoda; family Trachelipodidae; genus Trachelipus; species Trachelipus rathkii. Next base: position 20,559 of record JABUQX010075464.1, read on the forward strand.
TCGATGTTATGTATCTCTTATCCCTCGTTAACCTTCCCTCCCCCCAAGAAAATCCCACCAACCGACCGTTTTCTGCGTCCATCCCGCGGCTTCCCCCTTCCTTTACCATATATGTCACCCTTCCTGTCTGAATATATCCTTCCCCTTACCTGCCCTTCAGTACCCCTTTACCTCAATTCTTATCTTTTCTCCCCCTCCTTGCTCCGCGCACTCATCCGTTTCATACTATACTCACAGTCACATCTAATCCATCTCTCACTTGCATCAAAGCATTCTCTTCCTACTCGTCGTCCATCATCATCATCATCTTCTACAATACATATCTATCTATAACATCTCAATTCTCATCAAAACTCTCTCTACATCTCTCTACTCTCATCAATCTCTCTCGCTCTCTCTCTCTAACTCAGATCAACTCTCTCATCCTTCACAGTCTCATCTCTCATCTACTGTGCCTCTCTCTTCATCCATCATTTCTCATACTACATATAACTCTCTCTCATTACTCAAAATCGGTACTCTTCATTACATCTCATCAGTCTCCAATGTGCATACTCTCTCTCATATCTCAATACATACTTATCATCTACCCCACGTCTCATTAGCGTACAATCTCAGATTAAAGATATCAACAACAACAGATACCTCTTCCTCATCTCCTAACTCATCAAATATCATTCGTCAGATACAATCATCATGTCAATCTAATCTCAAAACAATCTAATCTCAATCTATACATCTATCATCAAAAATCTAGTCATATCATCTAGTCTCCAAGATAGAAGTAAAGAAAAATACTATACAAATATCTCGATAATCTAGCCTACATTACATCTCCATAGGTCCATCAGAAAATCTCTCATCCTCAGTTCATACAGAAGTAACATCGTCATCATCATCAAATATTCATCAAATCCAATCATCTACCTACCTCTAATCGTCTCCTTCTCGTCTCAATACAAATCACTCCATCAATCATATCATCTCTCGTATAAATCATACAATGCACAAAAATAGCTGACAACAGTCGGTGAGTCTTTCGGATTTCAGCTTACGAGATATCAGGTTCGGGTTCAACAGGGAGATTCCGGAGTTTTCGGCTTGGTTTCTGTTCTTGTTTCGGAATATGATTTCGAGTTACGGATTTAACGACCGGACCCTATCTTGTATTCCTCGTATTTTTCCGGCACCGGGCCGTGCTCCCTGCCCCGGGTCCTTCGTCATACATTCACATAACATAACCTCGTCTCCATCATGCATAGTATAGATCTAATCTCCTACTATCTCATCGGTCTATCTCATCTATCTCTACATACGTCATCGTCTAAGTCTATAACTACTCAGTCTCTCCTCTCTCTCGTATCTCCGTACATCTCAGTATCATCTCTCAATCATACTCAATCATCGGTGTCGTGTCGAGAGAGACAACGTCTCGGTCAGTCCCTATATCTACACTCTCTACTAACCAAGGTCAGTGCTCCTATCCGTTCTATCTCTCTCTCTATCTAATCTACAAGACTATACAATCTAGTCTCTCAAAACATATCATCTACTATCGTCAGTCGTCGGACATACAACATCTACTGCGGTCTCGTCGATCTCATCCAAATCATCTACATCCATCAAACTCACAATCATCAAGAGATCAGATCCTGTAAGCTACGTCTCATCGTCCTGAACACCTTTATTGCCTCGGATCGTGGCTTTTGGTTATCGACACTATATCCCCTGCACAATTCGACACACCTCATCCGCATCATCTTTCTGTCTTCTGTACTGCTACGTTACCTGACCACCCACCCCAACAGAACCATCCTCCATCTTGTCCACCATACCGAAGACCCCCTCCGAGTCTTTGGCCTTTCCTTTTTTAGCTTTTTGTTTTATTTTTGGCGCCACATTTTTTCGCTCCCCCCTATCCTCCCCTCCTTCCCCCCCCGGTCTCCAACCTCCTGGCCCGCGCCCCTTGGTTACTGGGGGGGGAGCTCTGCCTCGTGCCCACCCGCCCCATATTACTAGTCGTGGGTGCCCTCCCGCCTATCTTGATGGTTGCGTGCCTGACTAACGTCCTCTCATCAACACAAACCTGATTTGGTCACAGCCTACCTGGGCCATACGCACGGTACCTAATTTTCCTCGTTAACTCATCTTACCATATTGCCGCCTTTCTCTAGCTTATTTCCGGCCTTTTTTCCGTTATATTCTTTCCGTTATTCTCCTTCATTTTCCCCTCCTATATTCCCCTTTCCCATGGTACACTTTCACTGCCACAATCTGCCCGTAGCCCCTTATTCATCACTCGTTTACTGTGCACACCATTCGGCACCCTGTTACTACATCAACACCCCATCCCTTTGATTAACATTTGATCAACCTATTTAATCTTGACTATACAACTGTATCGGTATGAGATTATATTATACAATATCGGGCTATATATGATTCCTTCCATTCTTGTCCTTTTCGTAAAGATATATACCATTTCTTTCGCCGTCCAGATAGCGTTGGCCCCTTCCCCCAGGCATCTCTACAAAAAAAAAAAAATCTCTCATAATCTCAAACAAAATATCATCTCAAATCATCTCAAAAATTCTTATTCAAATTTCATCATCTATAGATTTTTATTTATAGAATGTAAATCCATTTCTTTTCAACTCTCTACTCTATCAATCTCATCTACATTCTAATCTATCAACTCTTCACTCTACTCAATCATCTATCAATATCATCTACTCTCTCATGGGCAGCCCTGACCCCTTGTTCGGCAATCCCGCCTCATCACGCGCCTTCGTCCCTTCTATCCATCCCTCACTGCTAATACCATTGCTCACCTCTTTATTATCCGCTAGTGCCCAATTAGGCAGCCCGTTTCATACTTTATCTCTTTTTCTTACTCGGTCATTACTCCCGCCCGGTGCTTCTCGGGCACTTGACCATTTATTCTCGCCTAATCCTAATCCCCCCCTAGCGTACCCCTCAGTCACCCCCCGCGGCGACTATTCACCTCACCCTGCGTCATAAATTGTGTGCCTCTTGGGAACACTACAACCGCGGTTTTAATCGAGCCCATACTATAGCCCTATACCATTCAATGTTTATATACTTGCTGTCTTTCCTCTCTACTAGCTTTCAGAGCTCTCGATCTAGCGACACAAACCACCTCAAAGGGCATGGGCTTTCGGACCCACAGGGATAATATGGGGTTGGGTATGATTTACGTTTCGGTTCGTTATTTAGATTATATAATCACAGGATCAAAATTTTATTGTTAGACACAGACACAGCATCTACTAGCCCCCGGAATCCCTGCCCCTGGTGGATTGGAGGCCCAAGGTGTTCGCCCTCTCACTATACCACTTACAATCAATCATCATCATACAAATACTCAAAAGATCAAATCATACAATTACTCTCATCATTACTACAAATCAAATCTATCACTCTAACATCTCTCTCTAAGTTACTCTCAATCTATCTAACTACATCATCTAAATCATTACTATCATCTCATCTCATCTCCAGATCTACCTACAATCAATCACAAACTCTCTCTCATCTCTCGATCTCTCCATCTCACTCAATCTCATCTACATCTTCATCATACGATCTTCTCTCTCTCAATCATCAAAACAATCTCTCTCCATCTCTCCTCTCAATCTAACAAATACCTCATCTCTCATCAATATCTACAAATCAATTAAACTAATCAATCTATAGTCACACTTCACGTCCAAAAAAAAACAACACTCTAAATGGCATCTCATCTATATCTAAGACATACAAATCAAATACATCGTCAATCTCTCTCAATCTCTTATCCTCTCATCATATCTACAAATTCATACATCACTACTTACAAATCTAACAATCAAATCGTGTTCATACTCTTTCTCTCTCTACAAATTCTTCAGAATTAACACAACCATCCAATTCCGTCCACACCTGTTGCTCTACTCTCTCTCTCTCAATCAATACTCTCAGAGAATCAATATACATCAATACAAAAATCTTATCATCATCTTCAATGCTCATCTCATCATCATACAAAAAACTCTACTCGTCGTCTCTCTCTCTAAATACAAATTCAATACATTCTCGTAATCTCATATCTCAAAAAATTCTACTACAAAAATTCTCATACATTCAAAAGAAATCTAAAAAATCTTCGTTTGTGTGCGTGTTGTGTCGTTTGATACATAGTGTTATCCTGGCCGGGTGCCCCACACTGTCCTGTCCCTGGGCTATGGCCACCGGACCCGTTCCCCATACCCCCCCGCCCCCGAGCCCCCCTATTGCCCCCTTGCCGTCCTTCGTCATTTGCACCCCTTTAGCGACGTCCCCCCCGACCTTGCGCCTTATCACCCTACCTTCGGCTCATTGCCGCCCTTCCCCCGTTACCTATATCCCCCCTTCCCCACCGCTCCCCTATTTCCATACATCTCGTCATCAAATCAATCAGATCTCTCATAATCATATACTCAATCTCGTCGTCACTCTCTCTACATATTCATCTTGATGAATAAATCTGCAAAATCTCTCTCTATCTCTCTCTCTCATAAACATCGAACTCAATCATCATCCTCATCTCTCATCCTCATCTCCGTAAAACATCATAGACACAAAAGGCACCCATCGTAGCCGACATTCGTTTATATGATCCTTTGATTCTTATCCTCTTATTTCCACAAATGCTCCCATGTTCTTCCTGGTCGGTGAAAAAGGGAGCCCATTTAACCTCTCTGGCTGTCCTCTACACAAAAACAAAAAACACAACTGGTGTGCCTACATATTCTCGGTCTATAGATCCCGAGCGATGGCGCATCACAAAGGCCTGTGCTTAGCTATGGGGTGGGAAGCCATGCTCCCCCTTACTATATCTTTCATTTTCCAGTCTCGCACACTTAATGCTTCTGCCATGATATTACGAGGCCTTTCCTTTCATATGCTATTCCATAGCTTTTGGGTAATCGCCCAATATACCTCCTATATCATATACCGTATACTCACCCCTCCCCTACAAATAAAAACTACCACCCTTTTCGTTATCCCTCACTACCCCATAGATATATACCCCACCATCCTTATTCACCCTCCATCCCCATATTATACCCTTCCCCGGAACACCCTTATGCCCACTCCCCCCTCCCCATCTGCCCACCATTAACCCCTCCCACGTCCCTCAAAGATCCCCATTCCCCTTCTCACCACTCATTCACGCACCCCTTCCTCGACCGTACGTGTCCAACCTCCCCTAGTACTCGACCCTCTACCCCTTCCACCCCTCTGGGTCCCCTACCAGCTCACCTCACTCCCCATTGCCTCCCGCACACCTTATTACCCAGTGTTCGACGCTTCCGCCACATCTTTCGCCTCATAATACACATAAGTTCCCAGCATCCCACCCAGTCCCCACAGACGCCATGCCCCTCTTCCTCAATCCTTACATGCACACTCTCCTTATCCATAGTTCCCGCTTGCCAACGACACACCACCTAATAAAGGACCTACGCCGCATGTCAACCGTTCCACGCTGTTAAAAGCACCTGCCACTTACCGTCCCTGAAGTGCACACGTATCGGTGCGTATGGTTAATGGATTCGGTAATTCCAGCTCCTACACGAAAGTGGCGCGCAGCGCGCGCAGCGCGGAGTCGCGAACGACGCTGACGCAGCCGCGCAAAGCGCAGAAGTCAGACGCGGCAGACGAAAAGACAGCAGCGCAGCAGCAAAAGACAAGCCCGTGTCAACACCAAGCCTCGCCCGCCCGCCACATGCGAACTGAAAACGCGGACGAACCCGCCCGAATCAACCTGCACCGCCAAAGCTCAGACTCACAAACACACACAAAAATAAGAAAAACCAAAAAAACCAGCTCACGTCTCTCATCCCTTCGCGCATTGTGTAATGTATACATGAATATAAGCGTAGGATGTTCGTTATCGAACTTCGGTATCGGTAATTATTATGCTCGGCTCCCGCTCATATCTCCCGCCCTCCTCCACAGCTAACGTTGACGCGCAAGCAGAACACGCCAGCGCATCGCGCAGCGCCGCGCCAGCGAAGCGAGGCGCTCGCGACGCACACCACCCGGAAGGCCAAGCAGCGACAAGCGCGCGCGCGCGACGCACGAACGCAGACAGTCAAGGCGACGCGAGCCGAAAGACGCAGGTTTGAATTCAATACCATATCCCGAGTATACTCCAAGTAACAACTACGTCGTAGATTCCGTCTTTTATGCCACCAGAACTCCCAAAAATCACATAGATTATAGTTCCATAGTCAACATTTGCAGCTGACATTTCTCACTTGGACCAAACATATTATCTTTATTCATACACGTCCAACAATCAAACGCCTTATATGATGGGGATATAAAAAGAGGCCTACCTCCCAATCCACTTACTGGGGGCCCGTCCCATCTTATCATGCTGCTTTTTCTCCTGGCCATCATCATTACCTTTTAATTAGAAAAAATACTCCTGCCCCAGCTAGTGCCATCTGAAATATATACACGACAAAATAGATCGAGCGCCTGTTTTTTATATATAATTAATATTATTTTTATTTATATATAGTACCTAATTACTTCTTAATTGATAGCCACAAACAAAAACCCCCTCCCAGACTAGGTCTGACTAACCCTCTGCCCAACTGTCGACGCATATTGCCCGCCCCTAACCCCCTCGGGTTTCTGCCTCTTGCTACCGCTATGTTGTCCTGCCACACCAAAAAAGAAAAATCCCCTGCTGATACCCACCCTACCTCTTTTCCGTATTTCGGCACGGCTTCCAATTCACTCATATAAATACGAAGACCCACGCACGACACCTGCTCCGTGGCTCCAGGGCTCGGCTCCGAGCTCACGGCGCCCGGCTCCTTCTACGGCATCCGCGGCTCATAACGCACATTCGTCTAAAGCCCTGGGCTTCTGCGCCTACAACTCACTCGCCCAACACACCAGTACGTTCTCCGCCTACTCCTAAAACTGCTACGGCTGGTTTTTCCCTTTATATTCAGAACAAACCGTCTCGCCCGTCGTCCACCACCCTATTCATATATAGAGGGTCCACCGTAATCAACCACAACAAACACTGGGTGCACCTGCCTATGGGCCCTCCTTCGGATACATCCACCCTTGCAGGATGCCTCGTACTGGCGGCTCGTGGTCCCCGTTTCGTCGGGCCCCGGCAATCTTTTCTTACACTCACTATCCACTTGGGTAGGCTTAGCTCAACTTCTGTAGCCGGTACCCCCCCTCCCGCAGCATGATGACTTGGACGTAGCTCGCAACTTATACCACCAAATTCCCCCTACACGACTCTCTCCACAAACTCCGTGCCCTACACCTCACTAAACAACTCTTCGCACTCATCATGCACATCACTTATTCTTTCCCCCTACTGTTCCTCTTTTCCATGCTCATCCGAAACCCCTCACCGCGCTACGCGCTCGGTGAAGCCCGTTTCCCACGTCTCTCGGGCTCTCTCATCTCTCTCCCATACAGCCATGGCGCCACTCCCCGCCCTGCGTACTCACCTGCTCCTCCATTTATAGCACACCTTATCTCCAGTACTTCCCTACTCCCCCATTCGTGCGTTGTCCGCACTTCGTGACGTATCGTTTCCTAACCCCGATTCCCCCAAGGTCTTCTATCGGCCCTAGCCCGCCCGGGTCCCCCCGCCTATTGGCTCCCCTCATAAAATTTTGCCTCAAGCCCGCGCGTCATCTCATCGGCACTCCTTGACTTCCCCGGCGTGCGAGGCTCACTTTCCCCGTTATCAACAAAGAACAACTACACCGCCATATTCATGCCATTGGGCTATTTTGCCTTAGTCCAGTCGCTCCATGACGCACATCTGCCCTCGGGGTTCTTCGGCCCCTGCCCTCGTTTCCCTTGTCCCTTGTCTTGCCCTGTTCCCCCTGGTCCCCCTCCCCCTGTCCCCCACGCGGTTTGGGGCACTCTTCCGCCGTCCGATGCGCGAAGGCAGTCGTGTGGTGTCCTTGCGCCCCCCCCTCCTCGTCGCGCTGCTGTCTTCCCTTCGCCCGCCTGCCCCCTCGTGTCCGGCGCGCCGCGTGCCTCCCGCCTTGGCCGCCCCTGCCGCTTGCCCTTTTCTTTTGTCCCCTTTTCTCTTTCCTCCTTTCCCCTCTCTTCCTTTTCCGTCCCTTCTTTCTTTTCTTTCCTCATTGTTTCCTTTCTTCTCATTCTGAAAACATTTGCCCCCCTTTCCCTCGCCCTCCCTCCTCCTCCTCTTTTCTTCCCCCCCTCCCCCTCCCCCCATCCTTCGCTCCCCGGCTCCCTCACTTTTCGCGGCCTCTTCTTCCCCCCCTCTCGTCTGCCGTTCTTCATCCCGGCTTTGCCCCCGTCCTCGCGCTTTTGTCCCGGGCCTCCTTCTTCTTCTTCTTCTTCTTGTTCTTCTTCTTCCTTCTCGTCTTCTTCTTCTTCTTACTTCTTCTTCTTTTCTTCCTTCTTCTTCTTCTTCTTCTTCTTCCTTCTTCTTCTTCTTCTTCTTCTTCTTCTTCCTTACTTAACTATACTTCTTCTAATCATTAACCTTCTATCTTTTGGCTTACACGCATTCTTAAAACTCATATACTTCCTTCATTAAAAAAATTACACTTTAAAATTTGATATTGTTCATAATATGGTCTTCTCAATGCCTAAACATTCTTCTAATTTTTTTACTAAAGATGCTTCTATATCTTGGATGATGCCGCGTAAACTTTCTTCTCAACTTCTTAGCTCCGTGCCAGTCATTCTTACAATCTATTCTTCTTCATTCCTTCTATCTTCTAATACAATCTAACTGTGCTTCTAAGTACTTCATCTCTTCTTCTTTCTATTCTTCTTTATTCTTGGTAGAATATATCTATCTTCTGTTGTTCTTCTTCTTACATTACTTACTTCTTACTTGACTTTTCGGATCCTAGGATACTTCTACTCCGTCCTGATTCTACACTAGTGCGTGTATATATCATCAGTCACTCAAAAATCCTCCCTTACACTATCCTGTATCGTATTTACTTCTTCTACTCATAAATCTTCTATCTATACGTGTACATGAATCTTCCAAACTTTCATTGTTTCTTACTTCTTCATCATATCTCATATAAACTACTTCTTATTCTTCTTACTATAAAACTATACTTATAATACTTAACACTCCTCCTCATATACTTAAAAGATTCTATCATTCTTATTTCATGCTAATCTTCATTCTATCATACATATCTATCTTCTTTACTAGTCTTCTTACTTCAACATTCTTATTCTATCTTCTTAATTCTTCTTTTAATTCCTATCTTCTCACAATTAACTTTAACTTCCTAACGAACTTCTTCTTCGTGTGTGTGTGCTTACTAACTTTTGTTCTTATCCTCTTTTTCTTCTTCTTCTTCTATCTTCTTCTTCTTCTTTACATTCTTCATTACCATTCTTCATCATTCTCACTTCTGTAACTTCATAACTAATACTTCTTGTAATACATATAGTTCATTATCAAGGGTTCTTAAAAAAATAAGTTTCTTGTTTCTTAGGTTCTTGAAGTTCTATTTGATTCTTAGTCTATTCATTGAATTATTCGTTGACTTTCATGTCTTCTTTATATCTTATCAATTACTTCTTCACTTCATATCTTCTTCATTCTTAGAACTTCTTCTATAACTTAGACTTAACTTCTTCATTCTTAATTCTCCTCCTATCTCCTTCTTACTTCTTCGTTCTTACTATCTTCTATCTTCTTCTTCATTCTTCTTCTTCTTCTTCTTACATTAACTATCTTACTTCTTACATATCTATCTATACTAATCTTTACATTCTTCTTACTTCTTCATATAGCTAACTTACTTCTATACTCATTCTATACTTCTATCTTAATTCTTCCATACTTACTAATATTCCTTTCTTCTTCTTAACTGATAACGCCTTACTATACTTTACAATATCTTCTCTTCTTCTTCTTCTTCTATCATTCGCTAATCTTTTTCTCCTACTCATTCTTCATTCTTCTTTGGGGGACTTCCACTGGCACGCCCGCGATCCCCCTTCAAACAGCTCTAGTTCTTTCATTTTCTTTGTCTTCCTCTTCTTCTGTCGCCTTCGCTCTAACTTCTTTTGCTTTTCTGAAAATCTATAATCTTTAATTTTCATTCGATTTAAATTCCTTTTCTTCTTCCTTTGTAGTGTCTAAAATCTTCCACTTCTAAAATCTTTACTAATCTTAAAAACCTTCTACTTTTTAATCTTAGATACAGAATGCTTAAATCTTATAATAAAAGGCTACTAATATTTGTCTACTTAGTTATTCTTCCCCTTTCGATCTCTTCTTCTTCCTGTCTTCTGTGTTATTCCTAACTTTTACTTCATTTCTTCTTCTTCTACATCTCTAATATACTTCTTCATATCAACTTCATTTATCACTATACTATTAATATCTTGCTGATTTCATATACTTTCTTCTCCGTTAAGTTACAAGCACATTCGATCCACGCCATCATACTTTAGTCCCACCACCTGTCCTTTTGACTCCACAACTCTCCACCCTAGATTATTAATCACCACTACTTAAATTAATTCACAGCCTCCTTTCCCATAGCCATTATAAATATGAATTACATATTCCCCCGGACCACATTATCCTCCGCCTCTCAAAAATCAATCATCATACTATAACTCCTAATTACATTCTCTCATACTCTACATCAAAATAAAAAATCATCTCATCTTCCAATCTCAATCATACTACAATTACAATGCATCATAATATCTATACAATCATCATCTCATCTCTCAATCTCATTCATCTCAAAATCAATCTCACATCAAAATCATCTCTCTTCAAATATACCTATTTCATATCTCAAATCAATCTCTCAATCTCCTTATCAAATATCAAAATACATCTCTATTCAATCGAATTCAATTCATACAATTCAAATCTAAATAATACTATTAACACAATCAAATCAAAAAGAAAAAAATCAAAAAATAATACAATAAATTATTTTAAAAAAATCAAAAAACTCATCAAATACATCAATTAAAAAAATCATCTCATCTCATTCTCAAATAAAACTATACTACAAAAATTCTCGATCTCTAAAAAATCATCATCAAATATACAACCTACTACTAAGATAAATCATAAATACTTCACATCATTCTCATAAATCAATCTAAAAAATCTCAAAAATACAACTTACTACATAAAAAATCTAAAAAAAATCCTCATCATAAAAAAATAAAATACAATACTCTAATACACATATCTAGATCATCTAAACATCATCAACATAAAATAATAAAAAAAAAATCATCAATACATCTCAATCTTCTTCACCAATCTCAAATCTTCCCTCATATTCATGAAATATTAATCACCATATGGAATCAAGTCAAAATAAAGTCATCATACATTTAGAATTATTCACTCGATCACTCTCTCTTCTCTCTCTCTCTCCATGAAAAAATTTTCAATCAAATTCAAACTCCAGAAGGTATCTATATATATTTCCTCTCATCATCAAATCTCCATAAAGTTCATTAATCTCCAAAATCTCAATCAATGTTTTCTCTCTCTCTATCTCTCAAAAAAAAAAAAAAAAAATATCTAAAATCTCTCGTCCTCTATCTCAACATCATCTCTCTAAACAATCTCTCTCTCTTTCTATCATCTTCTCCTCGTCTAAACTAATTCTTTCTTTCTCGTGTAATATATTTTCTACCTTTTTTTCTCCTTTCCCCCATCACTGTCACTTTTTTTTTTCTCTGGTCGCACAGCCCTTTTTAAAAAAAAAAAAAAATTCTTCCTTGCCTCCTCCCCCCCATTTATACTACATTAGTGTTCTTCACCATACATATATGCAGTACTTCCTTTCCGAGGAGTTTTCCCCCCTTTTCGGTTCACGATTCGCCCCTCATCTTCCACTGTGTCTACCCCCCTATATTCTTCTTTCCCTCGCTTTGGCTCATCACATCGTCACCCCGTTTCTTACTGATTGCTCCTGGCTCTACATTATTGTTACCCTATGCCGGCCCTACATCGTTATTGTCACTTTGCTTCACCTCTGGTGTTTGTCTTTTGGCTGTGCCGACTGTGTTATTCTATCTGTCGACATCTGGGTAGCTTTTTTACGGCCTATTTTCGGATCACAACTGTTTCCTCTTCTTTTGTTCTGTTTTCATCTTCTTCGCCGTGCTTTCTCCTCTCCCGTTGTCTCCTCTGTTCTCGTGCCCCGTTTCCCTCGTGTCCCCCCGTTTCCTTCCCCTTTTTTCCCGGCTTTGGTTTTCTCCCCTGTTCTTAAAAACGTTTATGCAGCCCTCCCACCCATCTCCCTTCCTTACCGTACCCTTCGGCCCCCCCCTTTCCTGTTCATCTTTTTCTCTCACCTTGTTTCTTGGTTCTTCTGTATAGTTGCTGGGGATTCTTATTTTCTTCACTCCTCTTCTTAATCTTTTTCCTTTTTTCTTCCCCGGGTTTTCACTTGTCCTCTTGCCGAAAATCTTGCCCTCCTCTTTGGACACGTATTTCTTGTGCCTCTCCGCTTCTGCTCTTCGGCGTCACCCTGCCCGGTGTCCTTCGTTCTGCCTTGCGCTGATAGGTGGTCTCCCCTCCCCTACTTTCTCCTCTTTCTCTCTCTTTCATCATCTCTCTCAATCTCTCTTCTCTTTCTTCCACATACTTCATCATCTCTCTCTCTCTCTCTCAGATCTCTCTCTCTCTCTCTCCTCTCTCCTCCTCTCTTCTCATCTCTCTCTCTCTCATCTCTCCGTCTTCATTTCTCTCTCTCTCTCCTCTCTCTCTCTCTCTCTCTCTCTCTCTCTCTCTCTCGATCTCTCTCTTCTCTCTCTGCTCTCTCTTCTTCCTCTCTCTCTCTCTCCTCCTCCTCCTCCCCCCTTTGCTCCTCCCTTTTGCCTCCTGCCCCTTTCCGCTCCGTTTTGGTTTCCGCTTTTTTTTTCCTTTTTTTCCTTTTCCCGCGCTCCTCTCTCTCGGCCTGGCTTTTTGGCTCTTTCCCTCTTTCTTCCTCTCCGGTCTTCCCTTTCCTTGGTCTTGTTTTTCATGCCGGTTTTCCTCCGTTCGGTCCTTTCCCCTTTCGCTTTGTTTTCCTCCTTTGTTACCGATCTTATGTTATGTAAGCGTGTGTGTCGTGTGTGTGTGTGCGTGAGTGGTGTGTGTGTGTGTTGTGTGTGTGTGTGTGTGTGTGTGTGTGTGTGTGTGTGTGTGTGTGTGTTGTGTGTGTGTGTGTGTGGTGTGTGTGTGTGTGTCGCTTTCCTCTGTTTCGTTTCGTGTGTCGCTTTTTGTGTTTTTCCCTTTTCTCGCTTTTCCCTTTTCTGTCCCTCCGGTTTTCGCGTTTTCTCCTTTCCTCTTTTCCCTTTCGGTTTTCGCGTCCCCACCCCTTTTCCCTGCCTCCCCCTTTTTTGTCTGTTTGTTTTTTTGTCTCTTGTTTTTGTTTTGGCTGTGGCTGTGTGTGCGTGGTCGGCTGGCAGCTTTGCCCGTGCGCGGCTTTCTCTCGCCTTTCTCCCCTACGCGGCTTCCCCTTCCCATTTGCCTCTGTGGCCTCTCCCTCTCTCCCTTCCCCTCCCCTCTTTGCTCTGTCTGCGCCTCCGCTGGCTCCGCCTTCCTCCCTCCCTCTTTCCTGTCTCCCCTCCCCCTTCTTTCCTCCTTTCCTTCTGCCGGGGTGGCGTGTGTGCCCCTGTCCCCCTCCGCCCCTCCTGTCACCCGTCTCGGCGCCTCTCGCCTCTCCTCCTTCCTGTTCTCTTGGCTTCCCCTCTTTCTCCTTCTCCTCCCCTTCCTTTGTGTTTCTGTTCCTGTTCTCCCTCCTCGCCCCCTTTTCCTTCGCCTTTTTTGCCTCTCTTCCTCCTTCTCCCGCGCCTGTTCTCCTCTTCCCCTCCCCCTCCTGCGGTCCTTTTCTTTCGGGGCTTTTTCCACCCCTGTTCCCCCCCCCTGCCTGCTGGGGGTCCTCTTCCCCCTGCTTTCGGTGGGGCGGCAGCCGCCCTCCTTCCCATTACTTATTCCTTCCGTGCTAATCTGGCCCCACTGCCTTACCCGCCCCCCCCCCCTTCTGCTTCGTCCCCACCCTTTCTTGCCCCCTTGCCCTCTGTTTCCCCCTCCTTCTCGTCTTTCCTCACCCCCTTTCTCTCCTCTCGGTCACTCTGCCACCCCCCTTCTCCCTCTTCCCTTTTCCTCCTTTCTATCCCCGCTTCCCTCCTGCCCTCTGGCGTTTTTTCTGGCCTTTGCTCGGGCCGCTTGGGGGGGCCTTGCGTCCTGCTCTCCGCTGGCTCTCCTTGGCCTGCCTGCTTGGCCTCTGGTGCCTGCCTTCGGGTTTTGCGCTCCGGTGGCCGCTGTCCTCGTTGCTGGCTGCGCCGGTTCCTTCTTTCTTCGCTCCTCTTTCTCTCTTCCTCCTCCTGGTTGCTTGGTGCTTGCTCTCTGGCCCTCTCTCGCGCCGGTGCCTCTTTTGCGCGTGCCCCCCTCTCTCGGTCGTCCTCTCCCTCCTGGCCCTTTTTCCTTCTGCTCGCCCTCGTTGCCGGGCTCCCTTTGTCGCCCCCCGCGGGCTTTCCTCCCCCGCCCGTGGCTCCCTCCCTTGCTTCCCCGCTTCTGCTTGCTCCCTCTTTCTGGCCTCTGCCCCCCATCTCTTCTGCCCCCTTCTGTCCCTCTGTCTTTCTCCTCTTCTTCGCTCTGCTGCTCTGTTGCTCCCTCCTCCCCCCTGCCCCGGCCCCTCTCTCGCCTCTCCCTTTTCCTCTCCCTCTCTCTCTCTCCTCCTCTGCCTTCTCCTCCTCCTCCTCCTCCTTCTTCTCTCCGGTGCCTCTGTCCTTCCCTGTGGCTTCCCTTTGGCTCGGGTGCCGTGGCTTCTGCCCTCTCGCTGTTCGGCCGGCGGGGGGCCCGGCTGGCCCTTCTTCCCCGCGTTTTTGCGGGCGTGTGTTTTCGTTGCTGCCCCGCCCCTCGTTCCCCTCTCTTCTCCCTGTCTCCCTCCTCCTCCCTTTCCTCCGTGTATGGCTCGCCCGCCCTGTCCCCCTTGCGTTCGCCCCCCGGCCGGCCGCTGGCTCCTTCCCCCTCCCGCCCTCTCGCTCTCCCTTGTCTTCTCTCTCCGCTCTTTGCCCCCCTCTCCCCTCCTTTCTTCCGCTGCCTCTGTCCGTCCTACTTCCCTTCTTTCCGCTCGCCCGTCCGGGCTTTTGGCGCTCGGCCTCCTGGCGCTCTACTTTTCCTCTCTCCCTGCTTTCTGGCTTCAGCCTTTCCCGGCCCTCGGGGCGCCTTGCGTGGTGGCCCTTGCCCTCTCCCCGCCCTTTGCCAGGTCTGGCCGCGTCCCTGCTCTCTCGCTCCCCTCCCTTTGGGTTTCCTCCTTCTCTTTTTCTTCCTTAATATCATCCATCAGTTCCCATCGGGCTCGCTCTCGGTGTTGTTGTTGGGGCGCCTTCTTCTATCTTTTTCTGTTCCTCCGGTGTTCCTTCGGGTTCTGTCCTCTTCTCCTCCTTCTTCCTCCTTTTCCTTCCTGCTCTTCCCCCTGCCCCTCTCCTCTCTCCCCTCGTCTGCCGCTGCTCGCCCCTGTCCTGTCGTCTCCCCTCCTTTCCCTTCTGCTCCTTCTTTCCCTTCTCGCCTCGCCTCTCGTATTCCTCTTTCCGCTTCTCCTCTCGTTGCCCTGGCTCGCCTTTCCGGTGGGGTCGTCTCCCTCTGTGCCCTTCCCTTTTTTCCCCCCCTTCCCCCCCTCTCCCTCTCTCCGCCCCTTCTCCCTTTCCTCTCTCTTTCGCGCCGGTTCTTCTCGTCTCTTCTGGTTTGCCCCTCTCCCCTCACTTGGCCTTCCCTCCCCCCCCCTAGTCTTGGCCCCCTCCCCTCCCGCCTGGTTTGCTTGGGTGGCCTCCCCGGCCCCTGGGCGTTTCTGCTTCGGGCTGCGCCGCCTTTTTTTTTTCTCTTCTCCTGTTGCTCCCGTATACAAGGGCCTTCTCCGCCCTTGTCTGGAGTACTGCTTCTCATCTCTGGGGGGCTCTGGTTTCCCTCGGCTTTTGGGCTCAGGGTCGCGTCCCCGCCCCTCCGGCTTCTCCCCTGTTTTGCCATTTCTCTCTCTCTCCCCCCCCCCCGGCGGCGCCGCGCCCGCGCGCGCTCCCGTGCCCCCCCGTTTCTCCGCCCTTTTGGCGTTTGCCTCGCCCTCTCCCCCCGCCTCTGTGCCCCCGCGCCCCCCCCGCTCTGCGCGCCGTCCTCCATCCCCGGGCGGCTCGCCCTTTGTCTCGCTGGCGCACCCGCGCCGCGCCCCGTCTCGCGCCTTCCGCCGCCTACCGTTTCTTGCGGCGCCCCCGCACCCCTTGGTGCTTGTCGGTTTCCCCGCCCTTTTTTGTTTCTGTTTCCGGCCCCGGCTGTTTCTCTTTCCCCCGCCGCGCCGCGCGCCCCGTCGCACGCGCTCGGCCCGTTCGGCCGGTGTCTTCGCGCGGGCGCTTTTTGTTGCCGTTGGGTTTTTCCCCCCGTGCCTTTCCAAACGCTTGCGCCGCCCCCCCCCGGCCCTTCTCTCCCGGTCCCCGCGCTTCGCCTCGGACCGCCTTCCGCGCGCGGCCACTTCTCGCGTTCCCGCCGGGCCGCTTGCCTGCGTTGCCGATGCCGGGTCGCGTCCTCGGCCTCCGACTGGGCTCGCGTTAGCTGTGCCGGTGCGCCGCTCCTTCCTGCCCCGTCGGCACTCCAGTCGGCGCTCGGCTCGCCCCCTGTCGGCCCACCTTCTTCCCCGCCCCCGCCGCCGCCGTCTGCCCCCCCCCCCCCCCGCTGCTCTTGCGCGCGCTTTGCCCGCCCCCTTCGCCCTCCGTCACGCCACGCGCCAGGCTGCCACCCCCGGCGGGGCGCTTCGCGGCGCTCGTGCCGCGTGCCCTCCGTTCCCACTGTCTTGGCTCTGTCCCGGGCCCCCCCGCCCGTTCTCGCCCTCGTTCCTGCGGCCGGCCCGATCAGCCATGACGTTCGCCCACGGCCCAGCTGCACGCCCGTCGCCGCGCGCCCCCGGCCGGTCCTGGCGCTCGTTGCACCGCCGTGCCTGCGCCTCCCGTGCCTCTCTCGCCTGCGGCGTTGCGTCGGGTTTCCCCGCTCTTCGCTCGCCTCCCCGTGCGCGCTCTCGGGCGGTCGGTTGGCCGGCTCCGCGGGCTTCCTGTTTGCGGCAGCCCGTTGGGGCCTGTGGCGTGCTTCCCCCCTGGCGGCACGTATCGTCTTTGCGCCCTGGCGCCGCTCTCGTGTGCCCGCGGGGCGGCGGGTCCGCGCGCGTCCCGCCCCCTCCATCCCCCTCGGCCGACTGCCGCTCGCACAACCCCGACGCGATGCGCTTCTCGCATTTCCGCGCGCCTGCCACCGCTCCCCTGTCCTGCCCGGTCCGTGCCCTCGCCCGCGCTGCGCGCCGCCGGCGGCGGCGGCGGACGGCCGGCATGCCCGCCTCGTCCCGGCGTTGAGTCGCTGACCAAGGGCGCGCCTGCCGCGCTTGTCCTTTTCCCTGGGTGGGGGGGGGGTGGGGTGGGGTTGCCGGCGTTTTCGCACACGCGGCGCCTCGCAGTTCGCCTCCGCGTCGGCCCGGCCAGCTTTCCAGCAGTTGTCCCGCTATATTTTGGCAAGGCGGGCCAGCCCGCTTTCTCCGCCGGGCTGCCGGCGGGTTTCGTGCCCTTTCGTTTGCTGCCCTCCGCTTTGTTCGCCCAGCGTCTCCCTGCCCGGGCTTTTCTCGCTGCCATCGCCCCGTGGACGCGTGCTTTCGGCGCCCGTCCGACTTTGTCACCTCGCCTATGCGTGTCTTGCGCCTGCATGGGCCCGCGCTCCCGCGACCCTCGCCCCCTGACCGCTGCCGCGCAGCGCGCTTTTCGGTACGACGCCGGCCTGTCCCGCTCGCCTCCCTCCTCCGCTTCCACGCTTCCCTTATCGGCCGCCCCCGGCCGCCTCCCCCGCGTCCCCCGCCGTCCTTCCCTTCTAGCTAGCGTACCGCGGCGCACCGGCCCGCCCCTCGGCCCGCTCCCCGTGCCCGCCCCCACGCCTCGCGGCCGGCTGGCGCTGTTGGACGCGCCCCGTCCTTCCCTTGCGCGTATCAGGTGTGTCACGCTTTCCCGCTCTGAGCGCCCGTGGTGGTCTTTCCCCGAGCGCTGCGCCTGGTGGCCACCTCGCCCGTGTGTTCCCGCCTTGGGTTGGGCCGACTCCGGCCTGTGTGTGGGTTACTTCTCCTTCCGTTGTTTTCCCGCTCTGTTGCGCATCTCTGCCTGCTCTCGGCTTCCTCCCGCACTTCCCTAAGTGTGCGCGGTCCCCCCATCCCTTCCCGTGTTGTGTCCATTGCCCTCCCTCCCTCTAACGCCCTCCGTTCTTTTGGCTGGGCAGCTATCCCCCGTTCTCGTGCGCAGTCAGTCCGCTATTCCCCCCCGGCGTGCCCCTTTTGTTCTCTTAGCCGCCCCGTCACCGACCCCCCCCCGACTTCTTGTCAGTAGCGCGGCCGACCGCTTTTAAGGTCGCCTCGCCCTCGCCGTTCGGCATGTCGCGATTCTCGAGCCGTGTTCCCGGACGTGCTTCTGGTTTCCCTTGGCCCCCACTCCCCACTTCCGACGGCCCTTTAACTGCCCTACGTTGTCGTTGGCTCCCTTCACCGGCGTTCGGGGGCTGCCTCTTCGCCTCCTGCGTCTCAGCCACGCGCCACCCAGGTTCGGGTTAGCGTTCGCGCGGTGCGTCTTCCCCAGCCGGCCCCGTTCGCGTTTCCAGCCGCGGTGTTGCTCCCGTCGCTCGCACGTTCCGTCGCCCTGTTGCCCCTCTGCTCCTCCCCGCCCCCGCCCCCGCCCCCCCCCACCCACCCCCCCCATACAGACACCCCCCCACTGTGTCGTCAGGGTAAAATTGGTTTGTCCGTCTCCACCCCTCACTTTCAAACTAGAATTATAAACGCTAAAACCGTATTTTACAGAAAATTTTGAAAATCTATAAGTTAAAACATACACAAATCTTACACACTAACTAAAACATATTAAATCTAACACACACACACACACACACACACACACACACACACACACACACACCACACACACCACACACACACGACACACCACACCAACACACACACACACACACACGCACACACACACACCTACACACACGCCAGACAAACAAAATAACTTAAACAAATGATTAAAACAAAAGCTAAATATGAAAGGAACCTAACGTTATAATGAACAATAATAAAACAATACATTCTAAAATAAGACCTTATATTAATAAAGAGGGTAAATAATCCAAAAATCCTATTCCTATAGATATTATCTCTTTAAAAGGAAAAAGTAAAAAATTTAAACCAAACTTAGCTTAAAGTTTCAGGATGGCAAAATTTAGGAGCAAATTGTTATTATTATTATTATATATATATATATATATATATATATATAATATATAATAATATATATATATATATATTAGTATATATACTATATAATATAATATATATATAAATATATATATATATATAAATCTATATAATATATATATTATATATATATAATATATATATATATATAGTAATATATATAATATATATGATATATTATATATAATATGCAAATTGTTATATATATATATATATATATATATATATATATATATATAAATATATAAATATTGTAGTTTGAGACCACACAGGCAAGTCATACGAAGGACAGGTTTCAGTTTTTATCTCCAATATCAGAAGGTATATTGCACATATAAAACGCAAGATGATTGCAAGATGCAAGATGAAAGAAACCTTTATAAAAAAGTAAAAAGAAATAATAATTATTAATAAAAAATAACAGCAACAAAATAATAACAATAAACAATTTATATAAAAATATACATGAAATTTTTTTTGCCTAAGGGACGGAGGAATTTATATTTTTGATTCGCAAAACTAATAACATTTTATAAACAAATCCTGTAAAAATTTTAATAAACTGTGGTACACTATGAACTTTTTCACTATAACATATAAGACACTTTATATTTAGAAATCACTTCTAATAATATTAAACATAACAAAATAAATTAAACACTTATACCTAAAATATGCCTAAAAAATCACCCCAGAGCTTACAGAAGAAAACACATCTTCACAGCAAAAAGACAAACACCATAGTGAATCAAGTTACAAACTAGATAGTGCCGTCAGAGGTTACAAAAGAGAGCAGTATCACAGAATAAACGTGTGTTGACGGAACTGAAGATCAAAGCGATGTAAAGAGAAAATGGGGGAGACACGTTGAATATATTTTCTAACGTTAACCGAAAAATGTTGGAAACCCCCCTTAAAGTAGTATTAAGACATCGTCCAAGATAGACTCTGCATGCGTCACCTAGGAGGTGGGACAACACCATTTCCCATTGTCCTTGCAAACACTGGGGGTGCGTTGGACAAACCAAAATTGAGTCTTGTAGGTGCATACTGACCTCGCGGAGTGCGGAAGGCTAGTAGCGGTTGTGTCTCTTCCTCGATTTCCAGACAATGGTAAGCGTCGAAGAAGATCGAGACTGCTGAAAATTTTGGATTTTC
The DNA here is from genome assembly GCA_015478945.1 of Trachelipus rathkii. Classification (NCBI taxonomy): domain Eukaryota; kingdom Metazoa; phylum Arthropoda; class Malacostraca; order Isopoda; family Trachelipodidae; genus Trachelipus; species Trachelipus rathkii. The sequence continues at coordinate 41,054 of JABUQX010075464.1, forward strand.
CCAGCGTAGAGAGGATGTAAGCAATACAAGGCAGGGGAAGCGGTCTAACACCGTATGTGCGTTAATGTGCCTGTAATCGGCCACAATTCTTGGAGTTGAGGAGTTTTCTTTGGAATGACGAGCAGAGGGCTCGAATGGGGACTACTTATTGGACGGATGTACCCTTTTTTGTTGGGCGGACTTGACCCAATCGTCTATCTGCGGTCAAGTATTTATGGGAGGCGTACTGTGGTCGGTACAGTACCTTTTGGAGCGTTTTCTTTAAGTTGTTTGGAAAATTTATTTAAACGGACAAATGGGGACTTCATCATCCTCTAAGGCTATTACATCTCTGTTAATCATCAACAGATCAATTAAGTTTTCCAACTGATCTGGATCTTGTAATGTTGGTACAGCAATCTTCATTATTTATTGAAAGATTCCTGGCATATTGAGAAGAGAAAAGAGGACGAGAGAGTTTGTATAGATATGAACAGTATATATTGCGATTTGAAAGAGGATGCATGAGAGGAGAGGGAGTTGGATTAAGACCTCTTGGAGAAGAAGAGAGAGTGTAGGAGGACCAGAGATATTGTAAAATTGGACACAGATGAGAGAGAGGAGAGAGAGTGATGATGAGGAGAGAGAGGGGAAGAGAGATCGGTGACGAGAGAGAGCGAGAGAGAAGAGAGAGAAGGAGAAGAGGAAATAGGATAAAGTTGGAAGTAGGAATGTTAGCCCTGGGATGATAGGAACGAGGGTATCTTTGAGGCGAAGGAGAATTGTTGGAGAAAGAAGCGCTGCAATATTTATTATGGTCAAGGAGGAGACTGGCCGGATGGCGAGGACTGACCGAGACTTAGAAGTTACGACTATCACCAGCAAAAAGAAGGTTGCTGATATAGGTGTTCTCTGTAGACAGAATAAAATGGTCGAGTGACAGGAGAGAGAAGGGTATTGAGCCGAGGGGGAAGAGAGAGAGAGAGAGAGAGGAGAGAGATGGAGAAGGGAAGAAGAAGCTATTAAGTTAGATGGATGTTATTGGATGAGAGAGAGATAAGGGAGAGAGGAGCTGAATTTGCGAGGATGGGATGTAGGCTAGAGAGTATAGGAAGGAGAGGATAGATAGAAAGATAATATAGAGAAACGTCGGAGAGAAGTGAGAGCAAGAGAAGAGAAAAGGTAGATAATCAATAAAGAGAATTGGTGAAAGAGTGAAAGAGATGAGAAAGAGAAAAAGAGAAAGAGATAGAGAAAGAGGAAGAAGAGTGAGAGAAAGTGATGAGAGAGCAGAGTCGGAGTAGAAGGAGAGGGGTGAGATGAGATGAAGAGAGATCAGATCGATGGATGATGAGACGGAGTCTGAGATACGACTCTGGAGAGAGAGAGAGAGAAGAGAAATTATTAATCGTTCTTTGACTGCTTATGTTCACTCTCTGTGTGGACTTCGCCTTGGTGTGTTGGTTTGTTTTTAATTATAACTTTGCCCCTATCTGGAAGTCCATTTGAGGAATCATACGGCACCGAGATACTGGTGCTCTCTCCTCTGCAACATAATATAAAAAATGATAATAAACTCTCAAGAAGTAGTTCTAAGATTTTTAATTATCCAACAAATAGCTATCTAATACCTAACATACAAAGAACTAAATCAAAAATTAATTAAAAATTAATTACAGTTAAATACCTCGTTTTAGTGCAATCCATGTATCATAATCAGAGTTTCTGTATATAGTAGGATCTAATGCTTTCGCAACACGGTATGGGAAAGGAGGGATAGGTCCTTTACTCAGGAGGTTGCGGAAGTTTCCATTGGGCTTGGTGCTGGAAGGAGTAAAATATATATATATATATCTATATATAATAAGTACTATATAATATAAATATATATTATATTATAGTACTATAGGGGTATAGATATAATTATATTATTATATGTGAAATATATTATATATATTTAGTGTTATATTTTTTTTTCGTAAAAAATTAATGCGGTTATATATATTAGTTACTTAATATATTATAGGTATAAAATTATTAATGTGGTGTTAGTTATATATACTATATACTAATATATTATTAATTTTGTTTTGTTTAATATACTTCATAAATTTATATATTCATATTATATATTGTAATATATATAGTATAGTAAGTATAAATATATATATATTATAATATATGTTATATATCCAAATTATAAGCTAAGATAAAGTAAGTGAAATTTAAACCAAGGCAAAGATATATATAATTATGTACATATATATATATATATGGACTTATATTAAAGTTATATTAATATCTAGTGTTATAGTATGTCAGGTCTTTCGGCGTTCACAGTGACATTTTGTAAAGTCAGAGTATGCGTACAAAATTACAAATATAAGGTATTGGGTTACCAGGCAACAGTGGTTTTTCAGATTTTGCAGATATATTATAGTAAATATTTCTGAATCACTATAGTATAGTTAGATATATATATAATATTAGAATATAACGTATATATATATATATATATAAGTGTAATTATCTGTGTAGTGTAAGTGTATATTTGTTAGTGTAAGTGTCTATGGTTTTAATGGTATGTATATGTTAAATGTCTCTTCCATTTTCGCAAATATGATATATATATAAATAGTATTATATATATATATATTATAGAATGGTGGTTAGAAATTGATGGAGAATGAGAGGAGTGGAGGGGGCCCTACCTATTGTTATGCGATGATTTCGTTCTATGCTGGCGTAGTCTGAAGAGAGTTTGGGGATGGTTGGAGAGATTTGGCAGGGTATGTAAAAGGAGAGGGTTTGGAATGCAAACGTAGATAAGAGTAAGAGTTATGGTTGTAGTAGAGGACAGGTTCCTCAGTGTGACGTTACTTGTATTATGTATCCGACATGCGATCAAGAGATGATCTAGTAGTCTCTCAAGTAATACTTCTCTAGAGTATGTGCTTGTGATGATGAAGGACACGTATAATGCTCAAGAGTGATGTAGTATGTTGAATGTTGTGAATGCTAGGAGAGTGTGATTGAGTGGTGAGTTGGCATATAAATCTGTTGTTGGCTTTTTATAAAGGCGACTATAGTACTTGTGAAGTGTGTCGCGGAGAGTCTTACATGATGTATGTTGTACCTGTGGTATTGTTATGGCTAGCTGGAGACTATGCGTCTGGAATAGAAGTATAGATCCTAAAGTTCCAATGTGTTCAGGGTGGGACAATCTTAGGGATTGGCTAGGTGTGAAAAAAGAATTAATTAAAGTGGAATGAAACGTATTAGAGAGTTGTATTGTTGGTGTGAAGAAAGGGGGGTAAATGAGATAATTGAAAGTAGTTGGAGATGGTTTGGTCACTGTTGTGGAAA
>JABUQX010075465.1:0-40220 GCA_015478945.1 Trachelipus rathkii
TAAAAAAGAACATTGGGCCCCTCTAACAATGCACCGCAGTCCAATTCGCTATTATACTTAATAATATAAAGAATTAATATGTATTCAGAAGCCACATGTGCCTATCTAGTATGTCCCAGGTCAACACACCATATATACACTGCACATAATTAGTGAATAACATTAAGAATCGACTAAGCCATTTAACCCCTTCTGAGGAGTGTGCCCAGTCAACCCAATAATATAAAAGAAATACTCGAAGAAGCATAGCAATGGATGCTATATGATGGACCCTGTCACCTAGTCCCAACAATAAAAATTAATAATTAAGAACGCATTGGCCCTTCTAGAAGGAATTGTCCGCAGTCCACAACTCATAATCAATAATAAATAAGAATCACACACATTATTTCTTAAACTTTGTCATATACTGTCTCAGCTACAATCACAACCACTGGTCTAGAATTAATAATTAAAAATATGGTAATAAATTCAAGAAAGCTCGCATTGTACGCAAGCTCTAGAAAATGAGTCTAGTCAATCTCAATATAAATAAGAATATAATACGTGTATAAAGAATGACCGCATGGCTCCCAGTTTTGAAGACTGTCCCATCTACAAATGCTAATAAAAAAATTTAAAGGTAATAACTGAAAAAGGCCGCATTTGTTCGCACAAACTAGAAATGTCCCAGTCACTCGGCATAATAACTAAGCTAAGATATGTAGATAAAAACTTAAGAAGCAGAGCTATGGGCCTATTGATGGAACTGTTTCCACTCCAGATCCAGTATAAATTAATATTTAAAGAACTAATGTATTAAGAGTCACACATTAAAGAATGGTTTGCATCTATGAAATTGTCAAAATGTTAAGCGATGGCCGTGACACGGATCTGCTTAGGGCCACAGGATTCAATATCCTCAGCAGAGTGTGCAATTATACTTATAAGGGGTTTAATTTGTTCAATCTACCCACAACTTCCCCTATGAAGTTGTGAGTTGTTCTACTTATCACAATATCATAAAATATTTTCCAATGCTGAAGTTCAATATAAGGTAATATTTTTCACTGCTGGGCGGTGCCCGTGCTGAGCCTAACGCCCGAAGTGTGTAGGACGGGAAAGAGTGTGTCGATGGTTCCGTTATTGAGGATAGAGTTGGTAATACATTCTCACTGACAGGCAATTCTCGCGCATCTATTTTAGTCATCGTTGGCGTGGGAGTCGCTCAACTTACACTTTAACGCCGGACGATCTGCTTAGGGCCCAGGTCAATCCCCCAGCAGTGTTAAAATTACTGTAGGGGGTTATTTTTTTCAATACCTATCACACTGCGATGAGATGTAGAAGGATTGTCTTATCATTCGATATATATAAAGTACTTAATATATAATGCAAATTTAATTCATATAATATGATCGTATATATAGTATATAGGTATAAATAGTAAGAATGTATATATATATATAAGGTTACCATATTTTATTTATTTTCTAGTATAAAAATATAGTAATGGTGTAGGTATATATATATATAGTATTGATGTAATATAGGTTGAAAATATATTATACTATAAAATATTATATATAAGAATTTTTATGTTATAAAAAATAACAGACAAAGTAAGAAAGACGCATAAATTAATCTAGCAGTGCTCACCATTCAACCCATAAAAATGAAGAAATTAGGAATAATTTTTCATAAAAATCTTCAATGCTAATATAGATAAGAAATAATGAGGCAGTTAGAAGCCACATGGTGCCTATCAGACTGGTCCAAGTCAACGCAACCAATAAAGTCATAAAATTAAAAGGTATCCGATGGAGTTACCAGGGCCTGAGATTACTTAAATTTTAATATATTATAATAAAAAGCCGAGCACATTGGTCTCTCTAGAATGTCCCAGTTTATACTAAAAATTTAGAATTAATAATAATACAGTAAAATATAATAAATTCATAAAGTCCACCCTATAGTGGACCTATCAAAGACTGATATCACAGTCCACCCAGTATATAAATTAAAAGATAATAATTATCTAGAAAGCATGTATTAACTAATTACCGAATGAGAAATCTACTCAAAACAATTTATAATATATCCCAATATAATAATAATTAAAAATAAATAATATAATAATAAGATAATTAATTTTATACCGTATATATTAATATAAATATAATAGTATAAAAAAATTATAGCTTCACACATATATAGTATATGATCTCATTAATATATATTATATAATGATAACTTGTTCATACCTAAATTATACACAACCTAATATAATAATATATATATAATTTAAATTATTATTCTCCGTAAGAAGCTACGACATTGAGAGTAGTGACTCACTACTCTATTAGAATTGTAAATTCACAGTCAATCACCATTATATATATAAAATAATTAAATTAATTATAAATGAAATTAAATAATTATTACAATATACGTAACGTCCAGTATGAAGTACCTTATCTTATAAGTATATAACACAGTCACATGAGTTCACAAGTAATTAATAATAATTATTAAATTATATAATATTATAATAAATAAATAATTAAAGAACCTGACACTATTGAACCTATATCACTATATACTATTCAATGATAATATTATTAGTTCAAGTCATACTCACACATATAATAATATTATAATAAATATAATAAGTAATAAAAATATACACTTTAAAGTAACTAGCCGCATAATTGATGATTCCCTTTATTTAAAACACCTGTCATATGCAACCATAAAACCATATTATCTTATCATAAATATAACTAAGAAGCTGCACTGGCCCTCTAGAATGTCCCAGTTCAACCCATAATAAATAATAAATAAGAATAATACTTAAGAAGCCGTATGGGCCTATCTAGACTGTCCCAGTCAACCAATAATAATTAATAATTAAAAATAATAATTAAGAAGCCGCATTGACGCTCTAGAATGTCCCAGTCAACTCATAAAAAAATAAGAATATTACTTAGAGGCATATGGGTGCTTTTTAGACTGTCCAACTCAACCAATAAAATTATAATGGAGAAGCCGCATTGGCCCATCTAGAATATCCGCAGTGAACCATAAAAATTAAGAATATTAATTTGTATTGGTTGACTGGGATAGTCTAAATAGGACCATGCGGCTTCTTAAGTATTATTCTTATTTATTATGTGTTGACTGGGACATTCTAGAGGGGTTAATGCAGCTTCTTAATTATATTCTATAATTATATATTATACAAAAACAATATGTATAATTAGTCTGCATCTGGCATTAATTTTCAATTTTTAACCCTAGGCCCTAGCTCTGAGTTCAAAATCTTACAATGGAAACAATTAAACAGCAAACCTAAAGAATGTTACAGACTTTACGGGTTGCTTAATGCCAATAATTGTGACAAAATGAAAAAAATTATATTAAAAACTTCATTATATATATAGTTTTATTTTAATTTTTTATTTGTATTGAAGTTAAATCACTTAAATATGCAAAAAAATAAAAAATAATAAAAAAAAAATAAAAAAATAAAAAAAGTCAATATAATAAAAAAAATCATGATTTATTTATAAAAAAAAATTGAGTAAAAAAATTAATTATTTTTTTTATTTTGATTTTTTTCGTGCCATCTCTGAAAAAAATAAAAAATCAAATAAATCAAAAAAATCAATAAAATCAAAAAAATCATGATTTCATTTTTTTTAAAAAAATCAATTGATATTTTTCAAGGGATGGCACGAAAAAAAATCAAATGAAAAAAATCAACTGATTTTTTTACTTGATTTTTTTTTTATAAAGAAATCATGATTTTTTAGATTTTACTGATTTTTTTTTGATTTTTTTGATTTTCTGATTTTATTTTTATATATTTTTGTATAAGTGACAACTTCAATAGAAATGAAAAAATAAAATAAAACTATATATATATTATGAAGGTTTTAATATATTTTCAATTTTCAGCAAACTATTGGCATTGTAACCCGTAAGTCTGTAACATTCTTTAGTGTTGTTGTTTAATTGTTTCCATTGTAAGATTTTGAACCCAGAGCTAGGGCCTAGGGTTAAAAATTGAAAATTAATGCATCAGATAAGACTAATTATATATATTGTATTTGTATAATGGCGTATAATAGATATGTTAGGCCAGTATTTGAATATTGTCTAAAATTTTAGCACCATTATTAGAAAAGACATAGATATGTCGGAGAGGGCGCAACGTAAAGCAACGAAGAGGTAGAATTTTGGCTTTGAGGATAAGAATAGGCTTGAAGTTGTCTAGATTAGGCCCATGCGTCTTCTTAAGTCTTTTTTCTTATTCTTATTTATTGTTGGTTGACTGGACATCTAGAGGGGCCAATGCAGCTTCTTAATAATTAAATTTTATTGTTGACTGGGATCAGTCTAAAAAGGACCATGCGGCTTTCTTAAGTATTATTCCTATTTATTATGAGTTGTCTGGGACATTCTAGAGGGGTCACGAATTGCTTCTTAAATTATTATTTTAATTATTAATGTTATTGGTTGACTGGGACAGTCTAATAGGCCCATGCGGCTTTTTAAGTATATTCTTATTTATCAATTTGATAATTTAATAATGAGTTAACTGGGACATTTTAGAAGGGGCCAATGCGGCTTCTTAAATTATTAATTTTTTTTTATTGGTGACTGGGACAGTCTAAAATAGGACCAATGCGGCTTCTTAAGAATTATTCTTATTTATTATGAGTTTGACTGGACATTCTAGAGGCGTCAAATGCGGTTTCTTAATTGTTATTTAATTATTATTATATATATTTATTAATTGGTTGACTGGGGGGGAGACAGTCTAGATTAGGCCTATGCGGCTCCCTTAAGTATTATCTTTAATTATATTTATTATGTTGACTGGGCATTCTAGAGTTTTGGATTATGTAACTTTGCTTAAATTATTAATTTTTATTGGTTGCTGGGACAAGTCCAAATAGGCCCATGCGGCTTTTTAAGTATTTTTCTTAATATAATGAGTTGACTGGACATTCTAGAGGATCATGTGCATTGATTTATTATTTTTTTAATTATTAATTATTTTGTTAGACTGGGAACAGTCTAGGATAAGGCCCATTGGCGCTTCTTAAGTATTTTCTTATTTATTATTTGTTATGGGTTGACTGAGACATTCTAGAAGGGCAATGCGGCTTCTTAATTATTATTTTATTGGTTGACTGGGACAGTCTAAAACGGACCCCCATACGGCATGCTTTCAAGTATTATGTCTTATTTATTATGAGGTTGAGCTGGGACATTCAAGAGGACGTCAATGCGGTTTCCTTAATTATTATTTTAATGATTATATAATAATTATATAATATTTCTATATATATATTATAATATTATATATATATATATATATATATATATAATATATATAATTATATATAATATATATAATATATATAACTATATATATATAATATATATATATATTATATATAATATATATAATATATATATATATATATATATATATATATAGAATATATATATATAATATATACTGTATTATATATTATATATATAAATATAATATATATATAATATATATATATATAATATATTATATATTATATATATAATTATATATATATATATATAATATATATAGATATATATATTATTATTGGTTGACTGGACAGTCTAGATAGGCCTACGGCTTCTTAAATTTAAGTATTATTCTTATTTATTATGGGTTGACTTTGACATTCTAGAGTGGCCAATGCGGCTTCTTAATTATTAATTTTTATAGGTTGAATGGGACAGTTGAAATAGGACCATGCGGCTTCAAGGATTATTTTTATTTATTATGGGTAGACTTGAAAATTCTAGAGAGGTTAATGCAGCTTCATAATTATTATTTAGAATAATAATTAAGAAGCTGCATTAACCCCTCTAGAATGTCCAGTCAACCCATAATAAATAAGAATAATACTTAAGAAGCCGCATGGTAATATTTAGACTTTTTCAGTCAACCAATAAAAATTAATAATTAAGAGGCCGTTTTGGCCCCTCTAGAATGTGCCAGTCAACCCATAATAAATAATAAATAAGAATAATACTTAAGAAGCCGTATGGGCCTATCTAGATTGTCCCAGTCAACCACCAATAATTAATAATTAAAAATAATATTTAAAAAGCCGCATTGACCCCTCTAGAATGTCCCAGTCAACTCATAATAAATAAGAATAATACTTAAGAAGCCGCATGGTCCTTTTTAGACTAAGTCAACCAATAAAAATTAATAATTAAGAAGTCGCATTGGACCTTCTAGAATGTCCCAGTCAACCCAAAATAAATAAAAAATAAGAATAATACTTAAGAAGCCGCATGGGCCTATCTAGACTGTGACAGTCAACCAATAATAATTAATAATTAAAAATAATAATCAAGTCACATTGATCCCTCTAGAATGTCCCAGTCCAACTTCATTTATATATAAAGAATAATATCATAATGAAGCCGCAGGTCTAATTATTAAGACTGTCCTAGTCACGACAATAAAAATTAATAATTGCAAATATACTTAAAACCCAATCTAAGAATGTTCCAGTCAACCCATAAAAATTATGAATTAAGAATAATTTTTAAAAATAATTAATGTAATTAACACACCTGTCATTTGAATAAAATTAATAATTTAAAGAAGCCACGTGGGCCCTACTCCTAGCTGAGTCCCCAAGTCCTAACAGCAACAATAATTTGAAGAATAATTAAATTAAAAAGTCTCCATTGTCTCCCCTCTAAGATTCCCAGTCTCATTTCTTAAATAATATAAAACAATAAGATATATAATTTACAGAAGTCCTGCATGGCCTAATCTAAGACTTGTCCAATCAACCCATAAAATATTTAATAATTAAAGAAGTAATTGTATTCCTAATATAATTTGTTAGGAGGTTGAACTGGTAAAGTATAGAGAGGGCCAGGCAAGATGGCCGCTTTTCTCAATTATATTTATTTTTGAGTCGTACTGAGGGACCATCACTGGGACTTGGCATAATTCCAAGAAATGACTGACCAACCATAAGAAATTTTATCTTAAAATAACTAAATTATACTTTGTCACCGATGATAACTTTAGAAATTTTTTTGAACTTAGTAAATTTTATTTCAGATAATATATTTTAAACAATTCTTGAAAACCTATTATATATTAATATACTAATTATATTATATTATTATAATTAAATATATATTATAATATTAATATATAATATATAATATTAATATATATATAATATATATATAATTATATAATATATATATTATATATATATATATTATAATATTATAATATAATATAATATATTAATATATATATATAATATTATTATAATATTATATATATATTAGGGATGGCAAAAAAATAAGCAACTGATAATTAAATCTATAGATAATTATTTATTTTATACTTTTGCTTGATTTTTTTTATAAAAAATTATCATGATTTATTTTATTTATTTTTTTATTTTTTATTTTTATTTTAACTTTTATTTTTTAATAGGAAATAATTTGAAAATTTCAATAAATTTAATAAGTAAATATATGGTAATTACTATTATAAATATTATTTTTTATTTTTCATTCTCACTAACTATTTATAGCTCGGCACAAGTCGGCAACATCTGAGACTTTATATTAGAGCATTGTTTGCTTCAGATTACCTTTGTAAAACTAAGGAGTCCTATTATTAAGAAATTTTTTCAAATATATGAGTCACTTAGGATTCATCTGCTCCTAGGCATTATTGTAAGATTAAGATTTTTCTCAAGGTTGTATCCTTTTAAAATTTCGTTAAGTTTTGATGTTATAATGATGATAGTAATTTTTAGAAATAGAATTGTAGGAAATCGTAAAACGGATGCTCTAGTGAAACTTAAATATACGAATAGTTGAGATAGTGGGTAGGGTATTTACATAGCATATTGTCGACTTGCCTTCGCATTTCTCATTAGGATTCACGAGAGGGTTTACTTGGGGAATACCTGGGAGGGACGGGAGCGTAACGACATCGTTAAAAATTATGTCCAATTAGTGTAAAATATTAATGGTAAATTATAAATGCTATTGTTTTTGGTCATTGTGTGGGGAGGCAGTGTTCCGATCGAGCATTGGGTTCAATGTAGTACACCTGCGTCATTAAAACCTATAACATTTACAATCTATAAATACAGGTTAAAAACTGATCTAGAAAAATGTCCGATCCCAGCGATTAGTGTTTAAATTGTACGTCTAGACTTTTTGTTACCCATAGACACGTTGTATCCTATAGTTTCTTAAAGGTCTGATGGCTAGCCAAGATTTTCATATATTAAAATATAAACAAAGAATGCGTTATGAAAGAGAATGTGGTAAACAGACATAAGCACTATCGGTCATTATTTTAGTAAGGTATAACCATTATTCCGAATGAGCTTTTGGTAATTTGTGTGAGGATTTTTCATTACCACGTACCAAAAGTAAAATTGAAATTCACTTCACATAACATTTTAAAATTAAACAAAAAATAATTTCTAAAATTATTTGAAGTTTATTTTTACTGAATTTGCATACATTTTAGGTATATATTTTGGTAATTGTTTACCGGTCTCAGGATGGATGTGCCAAACACCCCGAATGATACACGAGGAGTAATCATCTCCTACAACGAGATATTAATAAGAACCGAGAGTACATTACAAATAAAATCGCTACGTACAGCTCTGCTTAGGAAAATGAAAGATTCAAGCCTCTCAAAGATTCCAAAAAAATCGCACAATAGGAATTGACCCACCAGAGGAAGAAAATACCAAAACATTATTTTTTTTTTCTCGTGAACAGAGACAAAACAGGATAATGACTTCTAAAAAATATAATGAAGAATAGTAGAAAGCCAAAATCAATTATTTGTCGGTTACTTTAGGAAAAAAAGTTACAGCCTCTTTAAAAGTTTAAACATTTTCCCATAGACTTCTTAGAGAGTCAAAAAATTAGTAGCTCTCGTGCTCGTTTTAGGGCTCCATCTCCAGTGTTCAGGGGTGATGAATGAGAATTTGTTAATGGGGTCTAGCTATGAAGATTCTTTTTCTCTATGTATACCTAACATAAACTTATCATACCAACCTGACTTATACGACGGCTGAAATGAAGATCTAATGGGATGCGATCAATAGTATGGTTTGAAAAGTCCGAAGGGATTTTTTACAACTTGATACCGAGACTGTAACTTTTTTTATTCCTAGATAGAAGAGCGACAAAAACCATTTTTTTCCTCATTCTTCATTATTATTTTTTAGAGTGATACTCCAATGTGATTTCTCATAAGAAATCGCGGGCGGGTCGAACAACCCTACATGGGATAAGCCATATTTACCAATATTAAATTCTAATGTATAAATAAAAATGCCTCCGAAAATCAACTAATTAATAATAGGCTCTGGTAAGTATGTTGCTATGCGAGAAAGCATTACGCACAATTGTTATTAAAACTAGTAAACTTTTAACTTTTTAACAAAAATGGTGTTAAAAAATTCTGTAAATTTTTTTCTTCATATTATACGATTAAGTGCTCATCCTTAAATGTAAATCTTGAGTTCAACTACTAACATCAATTTATAAAAAATAAAGCTCCCATATAAATAAAAATGGCTAATTTCTGGCTGTCTTTCACGGGGTAACTCTTTAAATGTATTATGTCATCCGGTCGGCGCTAATGCTTTTCATTTACTACTCATTCTATTTTAAGATTACTCGAATAAAAAATTATTCTGTGTCAATAATTTTTTTTTTTTAAAAAACTAATTTACAACTTATAATTGAAAACTATACTAAACCAAAGTTTACCCTATGTCGATAATATTTTAAAAAAAAATTGCAGAAATATTTTGGTTTGCATAAGATATCTGTTACAAAACAATTTATTTAATGCTCTGAAAAAATAAATAAAAAATTATATAAATATAATATATATAGTATATATATATAATATAGCAAGCAATCAAAGTTAGCTCGAAGTGAATATCTTAATCACTTAACGCGGTAATCCAAACCTTTACGAATGCCCTCTGATAGCACAAGGGGTTAGGGTCATGTATTAAACTGGTGAACGAAGTTTAAGTGCTAGTGACATTGGTTAAACTCCAAGGCTATAGTTATTTCGGTACCTATGTGGATGATTACCTTCCTTATAATATTCCCACCACATCTATGTTCTTGGATACTACTTCTATTCTAGCATCTTTCTTGTTTATTTCCTTACTGAAATTTAATCTCATTGACTAGAAATCTTGCGTCCTAATGTGCTTCAATCTGTCGTATAATTATTTATTAGCTAGCTGAGGGTTGAATCATTTATTTGAGTCGTTAGGACTAACACCTCCCCTCCTTGAATTAGGGTCTGTCCTGAAGATCGATGTTGTTTTGGTATCGAGGGTAACTCTAACTTGGCCCGGAGGTTTAATATATAAGGGAAGAAATTTCCATGCGGAATAGAGGTTGCCCCAGTCAAGATGGTGCTTTGGTGGGGGTTTCTCAATATGAGAACTAGTATGGAAGCTCCTCCATCACATCTGATTGCGCACGTCATACGTCAATGGAAACATTGTCAATGGTCAGAATAAATCTACTGTTCTCCAGACTTCGCTCTTACCCTTCCTTTTCAACATCTTCACTCCCTCTCAAGATGGACCAATCCTCCTCACATCTCAAAATTTTAACCTTATCAAGCTTAAAATTTAAGCCTTCTTACACAGAATATAGTTCTCATGCACACACACAAAATCTTCATGTCCTCGTCTCCTCCCAATCAGTCACGTCATATCCAGAATTGCAAAAATCCCTTCTATCCCCTCTCGTTCCTTCTCAATCACACCAAACATTGTTACTAACCTCCTACATCATCTCATCCTTCCTATTCCTCTCCTTCACATCCTCCTATCCTCTCTACTCTGCTCTTTCTTCTCTCTTTTCTCTCCGCACCTTGTTCTTCTCCAGTCAATCCAGCCGATCGCATCAAATTCTCTGCACTTTCTCATAATACATCCATGCCACCCTCTCTTTCCTCCCTCTTCTCCCTTCCAAACATGTTTCTCCTCTCCTGACCTCAGTTCCGATGTCTCATCCCCATTACGACTTACACTCACTTCTTTCTATCCTTCGTCGAATAATGCAATCAGACTACCCTCGCTTACGGCTTCTACTATCCAGTGCACCCTCTTCCGAGGCATGCATATTTTACGTCATTCTCTTCCCTTCGGCTCATCATCCCATCCGTGGTTCATGCTGGGTCTCCAGTCAACCTCAAAACTACCTATCCGTCCTTACTCTCACCTTTCTCACCATCCAACATCACGCAACGGGACATACGATTCGCGGGCAATTTTTTTCTCTCTCCCCATCCATCAGGGATTACCTCTTACCACGGACATCGTGCGATGTTCTCCTCAGTCAAGTCTACTCATTGCCTCTTTGCTCTCCTATCGATACGAGGGTGCTTCTTTCATATCATCTCTCAGCTTCATTGTCTGTAATCTATTCCTACTGTCTTCTTGCTTCGGATCAAAGGTGTCAGTTCGTGCTTCTTCTCTAACTTGCTCTGCTTCTGTCTTGAGGTTGAGTTCGTTCTTTGGTCGTATTATCTTGCAACGCAAGAACAGATCATGGGCCGTATACCTCACATCTAGGTCTACTTCTCGGAATGGTCCCATAATCTACTACGTCTCACTAGTCAAAATGGCGTACATCATATATATTACTATCTCTATACTCATATATATCTTTTAAAAAATATATTAATATATATATATATTAATTATTAATAATATAATATATATAATATTATATATTAATATATTAAAGTATATATATTATTATTAATATTAATAATATATATATATATAATAATTAATAATATTATATTATATTTATTAATATATATATCATAAGTAAGTAGCTTATGGGTTCAAGTACATTATTTATCAAGTACCACAGTATACATTAAGTACTTACAAAGTATTGTTTAAAGTACAAGTAACTTATACTATAGAATTGTGTTCAAGTACATAAGTACAGTACAATTAGGGATGTGCCGATTGCGAATAGTATCGGTAATAGTTAACTCGTCCTAATTATTGAACGAAGCCTAAATAAAATAAGCATATCCATGGGAAATTATTTCACGGATATATTTACGGGAATAATATAGCTTTTCACGAACTATTTACGTGGCCAGAATTGAGCCTTTAATATAATACAGTATTATGTAAATATTTGAATAGCTTAAATGCCAAAGTTGAAGGAATTATTTTGTCTATCAATATTTTAACATTGAAATTATCATTAAGATAACATATGTTTACTCAAAAAAATAAAGAAGTATATACATTTTCGTGGAATTCATTTGGTTCGCCAAAGTCAATGCGCGAAAATTCACTTTGATCATTTTGATCTAAGCCATCCTGTTATAAAGGGCTCTTGAAATTTTTTCAAATATTTATAATATTAAAATATGAATTTCATATATTAGTAGATAATACGGGATATAATAAAAATATTGAGAACAAACAATGTGTAACTTGAGTTATAATTAAGGGATGAGAAGAGGGCTATGACTAATGTAAATTTTATCAATGTTTTTATTACATCAATGATTCGCAACTAGCTATGATTACACGATCAATAATATGATCCAAATAGATCCAGTATTATAAGATAATTTTATATTTTATAACTATTATTAGCTATATAAGAATCCACACACACTCCTTACATCAATTTTATCAACTATATATACATGTCAAAGTACAAACCTGATGAACAAGCGCCTGATTCAGACATGCTTTTAAAACTTATATTTATATCGAGAAAATGATAATGCTACAGCGAAAAACTGTACAGACGTAATTACAGATCATAATTATTAATGCAGACGTTTTCAATAACTCATCGCATGATGAATAAAACAGGATTTTAATTGATATGCTTAAAAGATTGTTTTCGGAATCAATCACACAAAAAGCCAAATTCGTCCTCGAAAAATCCGGCGTAATAAAACAGCTGCTGAATATTGCAACCTTGGAGAAAAACAGAAATGGGCAATAATCGCCTTCAATAATTATAATATGGTTTTATTTAATTATTATTAGGTGACATGAGAGAATATTTCCCTATTTCAAGTGCAGAGGAATTATTTACACCATTCTAAACATTCAGTTTCCACATATTTAGCGACAACATCAAACTATAATACAAGCATTTAACGTGAAGCTACTACATGTCGCATCCACAAAATTTGAATTTACATCCTTTCCTATGATCTTATTCCACCATAAATTTCAATAAATCGAGAATTTTATTCACTAAAGAATAAAGTGTCCTATAATTAAATCCAGAAAGTCCTCCAACGACGAGGAATTATAACTTCCATTTACACTGCGTTTTGAAAATGCAGCCTTAGAAGTAGAACCATATCCTAGTTAAGATAAATAAATGACTTTCAAAGTATACGATTTTCATGGTGATAAAAAACTAGACGCTCTCGTAGTGCTTCGATATGCTTACTTTTTACGTGAACTTACTCGCGAAATTCAGCTAAAATTTTTTTTTTCAAAACCTCAAATCACAGTCAAAATAAAATTAAAAAATACATCAGAAATAAAATATAAAGATAATGGAGTCGTTTTAAAGGTTAGAAACGTGTACACATATGGATAAATATGACAATAGTAATATCAATTATTTGACATCACCTAAGAACCGTTTACACTAGCGTCTAACAATGAACGGAATGATTATCACGTATTGTGGTGGTAGAAAGGGAAATGCTGAAGTTCCAAATTCTTTACTTTGCTGTTAATGAAGGATCTATGTAGTAAAAGAGAAAATATGATTATGATGCTACGTAATAATTAAAATTAGCAAGATTCAGATTAGAGTCGGTGAAAAACTTAAAAAGATAGCCATTTATATGCATTCAAAAGAGAAGTCCCCACAATCCAACTACTGTACCGATGTGATAAATTAATAGTCTTATAAAAAAAGAGAGTACAATTAGGAACATCTATCAAATAACAGCGATTTAATTACTATTTCAAGAAAATTATAAAATACAAAATTAAATTATAAGTTTAGTATAATTATAGGTAATTGCGTATTTTTGGATAGCCTTTAATCAAATATTGGATAAAATTATTAAATGCATTTTATATTCTTCGAATTCTAAAGATTCGTATAGTTTAAGAAATTACATTAAATATTGAGAGAATTAAGTAAAAGTAAGATTTGAAACGTTAGGAAATATATATATATCATGTAATAAAATTAATTAAATTTAGGGAATATATAATGCAAGACAGATAGAGCGCGGGTGCAATTCCGCTCTTGTAATTTTGTAGCAATCGCGATTCAGTTCACCGGGCTAGATCGTCAGCTTCCTAGAGGGGAAAGCGACCAGCAAGGATAATGGTTTGGCGGACTTTCACCAGCCCCGGGTGTCGGGAAGAAGGCGGCTCAGGGTAAGACCATTGAGCCGGACTTTTAGCACCGCGCGGGCACAAAAATAGTTTCCGCTCTTGTTGTGTTTCGCACCTTTTTTTAACATAAAAACCGAAAATAAGTCTTTTTACTTATAAGAATTTCTTTGGCTATTTCGCGCCTATCAAAAGAATCAAAGGAAATAATAACAGGTATGATTTGATAGAGGAATTCAAACCTAGGTATGAAATACCTATTATACTTTTTAGTCTTAACGAGCATCTTATATTGTTTCTTAAATTTAATAACCGTCAAACCCCTCCAAAATAACTCCCAACTGCTAAAGGTAACCCATAATTAAATAATAACCATTTAAATGATCTTCAATAGTGGTATGGTATCCGAATGGAGCCATGGCTATCTGTCACGAAGCAAAACGAATTTATAGAAAAGCGCTATTAAGCTGAAAACTGTAGTGCATGTCGATTACTATAATGACTAGGCAAAATACACATCAAAATTCCATTCTGTGGTAAGCCCATATAATATATGCACTATTTTATAATATATGAGTTTATGAACCGTTGCACAATATATATTATATATATACTATAATTACACTAAAATATTATATATATCAATATATTTGTTATTTATATAATTTAAATTAATTTAAATTATAACGTATCTGAAAGAAATTATTCAGAAATCTCGATAAAGGAAATACGAATTCTGATATCCCGTAAAATAAAATATATATCGATTAATTGAGATCTTCAACAGATTCAGTTTTTTTTTAAACTATGATTTACTCACCTATATATAGAATTATATTACTTGTTAAGCAGACGATTAACACCTATCCACCGTCACGGCAGAGCCCCTAATCAAGGAGGCACGGTCGCTTGCATTTTTAACGCTCCCGAGCCGCGAGATCCGATCTGTGCACAGCCACCAAATTGCCCATAGGAGAGCAACATACACAGGCTTCATCATTTCGGAAAACTCTCCACTCCGACCAGTTGCCCGAAAACTGCCTCGAGGACACCGCCCTGCGCTTGTCTGGCTCGAGTGCTCCCTTAACAGCTGAGCTAGACCTTCGGGCGCACTTTTTTATCCACTCACCACTAGAGAGGATATTTAAAATATAAAACTATATATTATTCAGGAGTATTCCAGAGTGACTTTATAATATCAATATATATTTATTGAGGTATAAGAGTTAAGTTATTAAATTATGATATAGATGTTAAATAATACTATACACGATGTATATATACGAAGGTTAATACGTTATTTATGGTAGATGAGGTTACTCCTCACCTGAAGGGGGGGAACCTAACTACCTCCACTTCATAAACCTATTAAATCATTAGATTGATAGATAACAATAAGCTGCAAAATATTTAAATTGGTAACATAATACACGCCTTCAGAGTTTGATGTCTAAGAAGACCTGGTAATGCACCCACCACACGAATAGATGGCATCCAGCGTATGAACACATCACCGAGAGCAACA
This sequence comes from Trachelipus rathkii, assembly GCA_015478945.1. Lineage (NCBI taxonomy): Eukaryota > Metazoa > Arthropoda > Malacostraca > Isopoda > Trachelipodidae > Trachelipus > Trachelipus rathkii. The sequence continues at coordinate 15,982 of JABUQX010075465.1, forward strand.
TGTTATGCTTATATATGCAGAGACATAATAAATATCCTACTGACGATTAGTTGAATACCTTATCGCACTATACATCAACAGTTCCGACTATATAATTAAACTCAACTAATTCTGTTATTCGGTACTATCACTGCACTTTTTTTAAAATATTAATATTGTTCTTTATTATGACCCTAACACAGCACAGGTTTATCTCCAACAATACATAATAAAATGAGAGGTTCCCGAATTATCACGAGACTGTCTGAAAATATTTAACTGAAATGAGTTATATTATCTAGTGTAGAAAATTGTTTGCTCATTTCTAACTATATATGAACACCACTTGCCCATTAAATTTTTATTATTATCATTAATGCGACCGAGGCCACGAACTTCAACATGTAAAATAAAATATAAGCACAGAGTACAATAAAAAAAATATAGGAGGAATCGTAAGAATGAATTATCCTAATGATAGTAGAATGATGGTCAAGCGTAAAATAATAATTGAAAAGTAAGTGATAATTAGTACCAATATGGTACAGCAAGTGATAGAAAAAGATTGATCAAGTGTTGATACACATAGAGCTTATTTGCCATCCCACCGTGTGATCTATTTCACCCAAAATCGACCTTGTTGAGTTAGACTGCGTGTAGGCTGTAATTAATAAAATAGTTAAATCTAGAACAATAATATCAACTACGCAATGACACAAATGTGCTTGTGAGTGATACAGTTATAAATAATGATAATAGAAATGGTTGGTTTCGACGCCCCTGTAAAGCTTTCCGCGTGACAAAAATAGAATGGTTAATTCCCAGAAACCCCGCAGTGGGGAAGAGAATTTGGAATCAAAATGTAATATATAAAACTAAATAAATTCATAATGTACATATACGAAATTAATACACGAAAAGAAATATGTACTTGTGGTAAACACCTGTCATGCTTCCTAGACGAGTTGTTCTTGTTACATAATACTTTAGACCCAACACTAGTAGTGTTTCTAAGCATATTTTTTTACAATTAATCTGCTAATTTGAATATCCAAAATAGCCAAAAAGAAATGATTTAAAAAATGTTGTTGCTATAGCAGTACCAATCCCAAGTTCGTAAATCAACACCAGACATCCCTTATCCAACAAATGAACCAAGTCATAATTTAACATGGCATATTGTAAACTACTTTTTACATCTGCTTCTTTAACAATCAAAAATCGTGTTCCAAAGATTTTTGTGATTCTTCTTAATTTGGTTATTCCTACTTTGGATATAACGACGCTGCCAGCAAACTCTATCTTAAAAATGATTGCAATTCAAAACGCACACGATCCTCACTCTCTCTGCTCCTCTTTTCTTACCTATATCAAAACACTCCCATAACAAAATCTTCCAGGCAAGAATTCAAAGATTTAAGAGACAGCTTATCAAATCTCTCCTCATAATATCGCCTTCTGACTAAAAAAATCCTTCTTCTCAAATATCCCAAAACATCTCTTCTTAATCTCTCGTTCTGGTCCCCCCTCCTTTCAAACTTTCTCGCCGCTACCCCATCTCCCTCTTTTGGGCCACATTAGTCCACACTTCGGCCGACGGTCAGAATCATTATATTATATATATCCAGTGGGATTACTATTGATTACTATAATTATTGAGATTATAATAGGGTCCATTTTAATGTAGTATAATCAATGATTTTCTGAGATACAATCACAAAACATTAAAATATCAAAGTTTTACTTTTACAAACAAATTCAATTAACTAAAGTATTAAATTGTACACGAGTTATAACAATATAAGTTATTACCAATTAATAAAACTTACTTAGCTAATCTCTGAACCTAAGAATATAAAATAACTACACATAATCGACAAACTGCACTACAATTTGCGTACTGTGAAATTAAATCTAAGAGATTCAGTAATTATTATCATACAAGAAGTTCTAATAATATAATAATATATATAACACACATAAACAACCAAGTTTAATATGAAGATAAACTATGCAATAACATTCAAATGATACAATTCCAATATATTACACTATATATAATAGTATATATATTTAATATAATATATATATATATATATATACTTTATTGAGACACTATCATTATCATTCTAAAATAAATTTAATTCAGTTAAACTACTTTATTATAACGAGTAAACAATGAAAATTAACAAAAAATTATTATAATTAACATATTATATCATAGTAATTTAATAATTTCAATTATAACTATTTCTACTATTAATTATCAATCAATATATATAATATATATACCAAATACTTTTTATCAATAATTAAGTTATTACCCTATCATCTAACTAAATAAGTCTATACATAATGATCGTAACATTAGATATCACTAAATATATATAAGAAATAAATATAGTATCAATAAATAGATCAAACAATATACATTCATTATATAAAACTAAGATTAATATTAAGCAGTTCACAATATATATAATATAATTTAAAAACTAAAAGTTATATATACCAATTCTTATGAGGAAATTCTAGATAAAGTTAACTATACGGACGCAGAACACGAGGCTATAACCATATCTATATAATAAACGTATATATATAATATATATATATAATATATATTATATAACTTAGTTAATTTCTTTATATTTATTTCAAAAAAAAAAATCAAATTCATCATAATCATATTTAACATAAAGCAAGGTCATATATATCATATATAGATATATATAGTTTTACATAAACTTTAAATAATAAAAGCTTACTTTATTAAAGCATTACTAATCTGTAATCTAATGTAAAATAATATTAATATATATATAAAATAACAAACCCCTACGACAAAAAAGTTTCACTAACCGGACTGATCCATCGTAAGCAATCTCTCAAAGCAATCGATTTCTACCAGGGAAATCGAGAGCTCACTCTATTCAGACTAAATACACACATGGACTTCTACTAAAGTCTTGGCGCACAACGAAAACAGTAGAGTACCCCTTTAATTTATGGGTCGCGAACAGGGTGGGTCATAATGGTATCATAATTTCCGAGACACGTGGTCTACGCATTGAAAAACATAACTGAAAATTTTAGGATTTGAAAGAAATACCTCGTTGCAAAATTTTACAGCAATGGCGACTTCAAGGGACATAGACGTATTTTAGGACACTAAAAATAAGTTACCACATAAACCAAGCCATTGCACGGTAAATTATCCTACTCATCAAAGGGAACATCTTTCACCTTTACCAAGCAATATGAAAGGTCAATGACATTAAAACGTAAATCAATAGTTTTCCTGAACTGTTTAATTCAAAAAAAGCACATACTAAATAGGTTCAACCTCATCAACTCCCACATTATTTCATGAGGCTGGAGCTAGTCAAGAGCGAATATTATCGTGTAAATTGGTGGTGTGGGAACGTAAACTTAATGACCGGGCCATAGACAGAACATCAGTCCTTCGCTATGTTACACATAGAATGCTATTAATAATCCTTGACGTTGAACACCCCATTAAACCTAGATTACCTTTTTGAAAAGAAAAGATTGAGCTAAATGAATAGAGTCAAGATCTGGTGAGGATTCAAGGATCGAGAAGTAACAAGTAAAAAATGTACCTGGTGGTTGCAATTAAAGTAAATTGGAAAGGGGAGATCTTAAAGGAGATTTAATATGGAAACATAAAAATATTGTCTTTATCATTTTATTGAAAACAATTATTTTCAACGTTTCGAGAAACAACTTTAGGAGTTATTATATCATAATAATAATTCAATTATAAAATAAAAATTTTTGTAAGATTAAATATAAACTTATATTTAGCTATAAAAAGAACAAAAATTTAATATTTATTATTAAAAATTAAATAAAATTCTTTTGATGAAAGTCTGCTCATTCATACGATTATTAGCGGGAACAGAAACGTTGCGGCATGCGAGAGCGGGAATGCCGGAGATTCTTGCGATAAGGATAGGCGAAGGTGTGGTTGACATTTGATCCTACTGCAAATAATATGAACTGCGAGTCGTTAAAACAAGGACTATCCAAAGAACTTCCCAGTCTTCTTCTTCTTGATATGGATAGACGGGGAGTTGTGGTCAGAGGATATGTACGGGTACCTAAACTGCCCGCTTTCCAGTAGAGGTATGAAGCTGGAAAACCATTTTTCCGGGGGTGCCCACCCCATAATGGTACGATTTAGCTGAACATGATCACTCATATTACTCTCTCAATAATATATTATAATAATACAGAAGAAGATTTTAAAATCGTTTTCCAGCTGAAGATCTTCGAATAATGTTATTATTAGCTTAGAGTAAGCTCATTCAAGAATGACAATACCCGACCTAAGTATAAAATTCGTAACGTTAAGAAAAACATATCCATTTAATATTGCAAATTAAAGTTTAATAATTATTATTGAAATTATTCACATCGAAAATTCGGTATTCGCGCCAGAAAACAATAAGGGCAATTTTAGTGGTAAGATAAAATTGTATCTTCCGAGTTTGTGGTTATTTATATTAACTTTAACAAATCCATGAATTTATTTTTAATCTTACCCCGGGATGTAGCGTATAGTTTTCGTTTAAATAAAATACAAAAATGTCTATCAAAATTCTGTAACTTTGGTCAAGTCTTCAATTCCAGAATTAAATTTCACTTTTTAATGCAATTTATTTATATCTGTGCGATTTAAAAGAGAAATGTTGAATGTTCTAATATATTAAAATTTGGTGATTCTAGGAAATTTTTTTTTTTTTTATAAATTTAGACAAATATTTCGTCACCTACATTTGATGGACTGTAAAAGCACATCTTCAGCATAAATATGATATGTAACATTAAGGTTTTATTTCGATTCATCCAGCAATAAATGTTTAGTAAATCAGAAATCATTATTTAACATATCTGATATATTCCATTGCCTGTCCCATGCCACATCTCAACCTTTAATAATAGGCACAAATATACCGTAGGAAAGGTTACCTACCTGTTATTTACTAGTTCCGTATCTCGCTTCATTTTTACATATACTAGTCCGTGTCACGTCAAATACTGTGTTCAAGTGTTGCTCATATTTTCAAAATTAATTACACAAATAGTGAAATGTGCTATATGCATTTGTTTACGGTCGTACGAACGGCAATTCATTAGCAGCCATGCGTCTCCATGAAGAAATGTACCTCAATCGTGTCATCCCGCATCATACTATGTTTGCACGTCTCCATCAACGTCTTAGGAGAAGCAGGAAGTTTTAAAAAACTTACTAATGGAAACGGGCGACCTCGCACAGTATCAATTCCAAGTTGTTGAAGAACAGGTTCTTCAAGAACTTGAGGATAGTCTTACATCAAGTACCAGAAAGATTGCTGCAACACTACATGTAAGTCATTCGACAGTTTTCAGGGTATTGAAAATCAACTCTGTACCTATCACATGCCAACGAGTGCAGCATTGTACCAACAGATTTTCCTGTAAGAGTAGCTTTAAGTCGATGGATGCAACAGAAAATGCAGATAATCACCATTTAGCAGAAATATTGTTCACCATGAGGCAAATTTTTCCAGAGACGCCATATCGAACTTCCGCCCAACAATCACATATGGGCTGATGAGAACCCACATGCAATAGTTGAAAGCCGCCATCAACACCAGTTTTCATTGAATGTATGGGTCGGAATTTTTGGCAACCATTTGTTAGGTCCATTCTTTATACCAGCTAGGCTTACCTGGAGACGTTTATCGCCAATTTCTTGAACAGGACTTGCCTACACTACTGGAAGACCATTACAATTAAGATCGAAAATGTATTTCATGCACGACGGTGCTCCAGCTCATTTCAGTTAGCTGCTCGTAACTATTTAAACACTGTATATCCGCCAGTTGGATAGAGCAAGGAGGTGCACAACTTTTAAATGCTGCTTTCTGTGACCCAAATGCATTAAATTTCTTCTTTGTAGGGTCACCCTAAAATATTTCATTATACAAAACAGTTGAAACTCAAAGAATTAAGCGGGCTCGCATAATCGCATCTTGTGACACAAATCGCGAACACACACGGTATATTTGAACGTCACGCCAATCCAGAATAGAAGCCTGTATTGCCACTGGGGGTGTTTCATTTTCAACATTTGTTATAATCTTAGTGCACCATATTGCTTAGAACTATTCATATTTTTTTCTGTGCAGCAATGTATGTATTCTTATAATTAAATAAATTGATTGAATTTGTTAAAATACCTTTCCAAATTTAGTTTACTGTTTATTGTAACTTAATGTTTAAATAGGTATCACCTTGTATCTTGGAACGAGGCGTTTTCGGTGAAATGTTTATTGGACACATATTATCTTATATTTATGCAAGGAATACAGCATACTGAATTTTTCGCAATATTAATGATACACCCTGGTATATATATATATACATATATATATATATATATAGGTTTTAGGATAAGTTTTTATATATATATATATATATATATATATATATTTATATATGTTTATATATATATTTATATATATGTTCCTTTCCTTTCCTTTCCTTTCCTTTTTTAATGAGTGCTATGTACACCCGAAATGCGATTAACGAAGAGTAATTCATTTGCTGTTTATATTAAACTTTTAGGTATGTACCTGATCAAAAATATTTATTCAACATCAAATTCATAATAATGTATTAAAAAAGACTTCATCTTGTTATTAACTGACCACTTGTTATTTATCATTGTTGCTAGCATACGACTTAATTATTGCTATGTTTATTTTTCAGCTAATTTAACTTATTTTTCTAAATTTTCGAGTATGTAAACTTCAAAATATAGGACATTCTCGCTTCTATTCTCTTGTACATTATTACATTTTGTAACATCAGGGTTCATCATATAGCATTATATTTTTTAACTCTCAATGTACAGTTTCTAAATTATATTGGTCTATACCTTATACCGACGACATCCAGATTTGCTGTCTCTCTTGGCTTAGTAAATGCCTTTATAAAAAAACAATAAGTAATAAAGTTCCAAATTTATACCAGTAGGTCAAAGTGAAATACACAGAGTTCAAGTAGAAAGCATTAAAATCCAATTTTTTTTCTAACAAAAGAAAACATTTCCATTATTTTTTTATAACATTATTATATGCTAGACCTATAATTCATGGTCATAAATATAATCATCGGTTAAGAACCATCATTAAATTTATGTAATTTACTCTAACTTTTAATATCAGGAAAAACATGCTAATATGAATAAAATTCTAAAATAAATTCCCAAACCTTAAAAAGTGATATATAAGTTTAAGAAGAATATAACATCTTTCCTTTAATTTCAAATAATCGTATACGTAATTTTTTTTATTACGATGAATTATTGACTTAACTTTATATTAAGCACATAAATTAAGTCTTTATTAAAATGAGCGGTCCTATACATTACAGATATGTTCGATATCTCCTTACATGGGGAGAATTGCTTATAAAAACAGTTAAAAGCATAAGTTAAATTCCCAAACCCATGTACCGTCGTGACTTCGGGTAACAAGGGAGGGATACTAATCGTGTAATGAGGGCACAAATTCTTATACTGATCTTATCAACGGATAGAAAAATACGAGGAGGAATATCAGCAACATACATTAATCACTAATACTCTTTCAACAGATTGCTATCGAATATATTGAGTTTATCTTATATTATTTTAAAACGCCACATCAGATATGATACTGTTCTTTTAGCATAGACGAAATAGCTTTTTACAAAAAACAATATAAATAAACTTACCCAAAAGCCGTAGTGCGAAAGTAAAAGTAGTCAAAATAAAAGACTTCTTCATTAATAAATTTTCCAAAATAAAACTCCATTATTGAAATTTACAATAAAAACATTTCCATTTTCCAATTATAAAGGTCATATAAATTGAAACGAGAATATCCACGATATGTCCTTCAAGTCTGAGATTAAGATGCCTGTGGTATATTTTTGGCTTAACATTCGGGATAAATTTTGTGTCGATGTAGCAAATATTCGGAAAGTGTCAGAATTCATTTGAAGCAAATTTCTCCTCATATTTCTAACTTTTAAACGACTTAAATTTTGTCTTTAAAATGATGACTCTGTTATTAAACATGCCAAGATAATATGTTGTACATATCCATCGTACTGGGAGATGCTTTATAGAAACAAAATGTGAAAATAAAATTTACCAATAACAAACGCAATAAAATTATATAAGAGCTTAAATAATCTTTCATGCCTTTTAATTAAAGATAAAAACTTATTTTTAAAAAAAAGAATTGTTATTTTTAACGTTTATTAAACGATCCTAATATTGGGTCTATTATTGTATCTTTTAGTGATGTTCATTGAAGTTATTACTTACATTGCTTATGGTAAAAATAAATCCATAAAATACGCATTAAATAAAAAAAGTTTAAACCCACGTTAAGCGACGAAAAAAGGTAATAAAGAAGTAAATATAAAGCTTCTTAATTAATTTTTTACAAATAAAAAAACAAAACACTATTTAGATTTTATTAAAACATTTCGCGATTCTAAATTTATGGTACACCATAAAATGATATATGAATAAAAACCTAATATATAATAGATAAGTATATCTTAAATGGCCCCACTTTAGATTTTTGTTATTAGCTTCATTATTCATAATTAAGAGTATTGGCATTAGATTAAGGATTAAATTCTTATTCAATAGAATATCCAAACCCCGTAGGTATAATAAGTCACGAAGATATTATATAACAATCATTAGTATTCCTTATATTATTTACAATAATTTCACCGTTGTGGCGGTAGCTTAAAATATTCCCAAGGAGGTTGTGCCGATATTAAAAATGATGACCTCGGCTATCTGTCAGCTAGTTGGTCTCTTACATATGAGTGAAGATGCATTAATCAAACAAAATAAATATTAATTCTCATAACCCACGGTACGGTACCCAAGTTATATAAGAGCTATTTACAATCTATGCTGCTTAATTAATAATCAATTTGTCTAGCGGAAAGAATTGCATTATTTTTATTAACTTTTTAATACGATCTAATTAATTGGATTATGTTTATTCTTAAACCGGCCACCATCAAACTACAGAAGACTGTCCTCTCTTATTGCTTAGCGAAATACTGAATTATTAATAATATAAATATAAAATAAATTCCCAAACCCCAGTCATAGATCAAATGCTATTGCGTATCATGGTGGGTCCACTAGTCAAGCCTATTCTCGCTAATTAAAAATAAACTCCAGTTATAGTCAGATTAATCATTGATGAATCGCCGACCTAATTATTGAGATCATAAAAATAAAATCGGCCTACACATCAAGATAATTTAGTCATTTCATTATATTCAGAAGACTTGCTTTTGAATAAAATTCTAATATAAATTCCAATACACATCAATAAAAAACTGTAGGTTATTAAGCTAATAAGCATTACATATCATTAGTCTCCATTTTATTCCAATTTTCCGAATTATTTTTTCTCAATTCTTATCTTGTATATAAATCATAACTTAAGTATTGGCTTCTAAAATGAGCCGCTACTCACTACCAGATAATGTATGAGCTACTCTAAAAATACATAAGGACGCTTTTATAATAAATATAAAAGTACATTAAATTTGCATCAGTATCACTTATGTTACGTATACCATTAGGCTTATACCGTTAGGCTTAGCGTTCCTATTAGTTTTAATTAATCTAAAAATTATAGGGAAATAGTAAATCGCAATGTATTTTTTAACTTTTTAACGTAATACTAATATTGGTTATCCTATATAACTAAGTGTTATTTAATACCGGAGCCAACATTATCTTAATATAATATATTAATAGATAATGTAAGAAGTTCATATAATAATTATAAGTCTTCATGTTCTTGCATAAGGGAAACTCGTATTTATAAAGAGAATATAACAAAATATATAACATAATAATACAAATACCTGCATACACATATATGCTAGATGTAAAGTTAAAAGATGTTATATAATTAATATGTTTTCATTATTATCGGATTACATTACTTATTCTCAAGAAAGGATACTATAAACCAAATTAAAAAAAAATACCGTGTTACTATAGACAGAACACTATTATATAATGCGTCGTATAAAAAGAATAAAGCTGGCTCCCATCACACGATACGGGGTCTGGTCGTCATTATTTAGAACCTCGCTCTAAGTAACCACCTCAATAGTTACCGAATTTTAATTATAGATCTGCTAAATAAGTCGTGAGGCCAAAATCATCAGTAGGGAGTAATACCAAATAAGGTTATCTAGGAACAAGGAATCAATATCAATTGTTCAGATTCGGATTTATACAAAACAATTATTCCTGCTATAAATTATTATATTCATCATTCTATACTTTTTAAACGCACCTTGAGGACAAGAATTATATTTTTATAATGTAGTACAGCCTAAAACTCAGATATCGCTAATTAAGCTCAATCATTACTATTGAGATGCTTATAAAACCAAAAGTAAAATAATTATAAATAATTCCAACCTACGTACGTACCAAGTTAATAATGAAGTAATATTCCAATTCTTGCTGCTATTAACTAATATATATTATCGAAGAATTAGCATATTATATTTTGTATATAAACACTTTATTGAAACGATCTAATATTGTCATATTTTAAACGTGCCCCATACAGTCCAAGATATTACGTCCTCACCATAGCTTATAGAGATAGTGCTTTATATTAAAATAACAAATATTAATTATAAAAATCCTAAACCACCCTCTAGTTGGTTTTTTGACTTCCTTGCACCTAATAAAGCTTTCTTATATAATTAAATATTTTCAAAAAATAAAATAGCAATTTCAATTTAATATTATTTAAAAACATTTTAAGCGACCTAATTTATGGTACTATCATTAAAAGAATTTATCTGCATTACCATGCACTACTTCTTATTATTACAGTAATATGATACATTCATACAGAAAAAAATAATTACTTAAATAAATTCTAAAACACCGTAGGTATATCGATCATAAAAATTTATAGTATTCGAGTATCATATTCCTTTATTAATATTATCATAATTTTTACGGAATTTTATTTTCATAAATTCTTAACTTTTAACGCCTATAAATTAATGTCTTCTGAAATGACACGCACTACATTTCAATGATATTTGGTCTCATCTTACCATCGTGAGATGATGCTTTTTATAAAACAAAGTAAAATTAAACTTATCACAAACACGTTAACGTTATACCAAGTTTATATAGAATGACTACATCTTTTAGTTCTGCTTATTAAATTATAAAAAAAATTTCGAAAGAATTGCATGATTTCTTTTAACTCATATTTCTCAACTCAGCACTCCTAGGATATAAAGCAATTCGCTCATCTGATTTTTCTTATACAAGAGGCCACATAAAGGCAGATAAGCTCGTTCATTCTCTTTGATAAATTGACGGGGGCAATACTTTTATCCATAATAACAAGATATAAATAAATCTCTCCTCAAACTCCAGTAGAACACAGGTATAAGCAGAGATAATTAATAAAATCAATGCTTACTCTTTACATATACACAACATTTATCATACACACAAAAAAAACACGGCGTTCCAATAATTTTCTAAACATTTTCGCCTGACCGTCCACAACATTCATACACTTAATGGAGTTCCAGTGGAAAGGTTTAAATAAGGCACACAATAACATGTATCACAGAGTATATGCATTTCTTATTCAGGACTTGCTGGTTGTGAAATATAAATTCACGATGAAATAAATCTCGGAAACAACCGTAAGCTACATTTCTCTAATGCCAAAGATTATGTAAGTACCATAGACACTCTCATAATACTTGTATACATTAATTCCAAAATTGTATCTCCAAAAGACAAACTCTATGTCCTCTAAGATCAAATTAGTACTAAACCATTAAAAGACATAAAATTAGCTCCTTTAAAAGATATAAGCACAGGCCAGTTACCACTCGCGCAAGATTACGATTCTGGACTCTCTTACCCCTCGAGATGATCTGTTTTACTAAAACAAAACGATTAACAAAATCATCTGTATCACAGTACGCTCCTCAATATATCAAGAGCTACAATTTTCTGCTTTAATAAAATTTCCGAAAGAATGCACTACTATATATTAACACTTTTAACTTTACGCTATAAACGACTTCGAGTACTACATTAGACTACCTCGACTTATTAGAACCAGGCCACCTCCAATTACTGCCTGATCGTTCTATGCTAGAGCTAAAATTGTGTTCTCTCACTAACAAACAGGCCGCAGAATAAATAAATAGCAATCTCCAACAACTCACGCTAGGTGCAAAGGATAAAAACAGTTTAAAATAAAGCATCCATTTGGAAATGCACCAAATTCATTCACAAAAAAAACAAACATCACATAAGTACCTTGACATCATTTAACCCGCAGACCCCTATATTAGGTGCTTACAATGAAACGCACCCCCAATACTCGAATAACTTGGAGATCACATCAAGATCAACTTTTGGCCTCTCTTTAACATTCTGAGACGTACTTATATTACCAACCTGATCAGGGAAAACACAAATTGATAAAATATAGTTTATTTCACTACATATTTGCTTCAACTGCCCTATTTGGAGGTGATAATAGAACAAACTGTCTCGGGAGGATTTCAATACTAGGTCTCAAAAATTTCCGAAAACATTTTATTATCAATCTCATTACTTCTATACTCTAAACAACTCTAAAACAGATCGATACGCTCTTATAAAATGAGCCGCTACATCCAGATATGTTGCTCTCTTACAAGTGAGATTGCTTTATTAAACAAAAGTAAAAATTAAATTCCCACACCCACGTACGTACCAAGTTATAAAGCTAAACACTCTTGCGTTTAATAAAAATTTCGAAAGGAATTGCATTATTTTTTAACTCATTTTAACGACCATACTATATTGATGACACCAATACAAAAGATTTTTCTATAAACCGGAGCCCACATACAGATATCATATTACACGGTTGTCGTCTTTTGCATTAGTTTCAAACACTGCTATATTATAAAACACAATATATCAATAGAAAAACTTCGCAAAAACTCCACAATCTACCGTATGTGTACATAATAGAGTAGTAAGAGAGACATCCTAAAATAAAGGCTTCTTCAATATTACTCCGAAAGGAATATCTCTTCGAAAAAAAAAATTCGTCCTTTATTTTAAAACATTTTAGGAACTAATTATGGTCCATAAAATAAAACGGCCCCACATCAAGCATATGATTGAGCTACTCTCTTGATACTCCAGACCCGTTGACTCTTTCTAGACCAATTACAAACAATCTCTCATACATTCAAGACTTCTCTCATAAATGTGCGCCTCCGCTAGGTATAACAGAGTCTCACCCCTCAAAATGAAAATCACTGCTCTCCTTATTATGATTAACAAATTCAATGACTTCTACTTTTTTTTCTTATTCTTACTTTAGACGCCTAAATTATGTCTTTACAAATGAGCGGCCACACACAGCTCAGGTCCTGTTGGTCTCTTACATGGGAGATGCTTTATAAAACAAAAGTAAAATTAAATTCCAAACCACGTCCGTACCAAGTTATAAGAGCTACAATTTGGTTCTTTAATAAAATAAACTTGTAATGATAGTATCAAAGTAATTGCATTACTTTTTTTCACTCTCCTTAACGCAGACATCTAATTTCGCGTTTCAACATAGGTCTATACTCTCACTACACGACCTTCCAGATAACCAGGATACTTTCTAGTACCTCTCTTGCATTACGCGATAACTTGTGGGATGTTTAATAAAAACAAATAAACAACAAGGGCCATACATTCACCAAACCCATCACTGAGTGCCAAGGATAAAACAGAGTATAACACAATAAAGCTCATATAATGCACAACCTTCTTCAAAGAAAATTAAGCAAAAAACTCCATGATATTATTAGAAGCGCATTTTCGCGACATGGTAACGGGTACTGGTCCACATAAAATTAAAAGACAGATCACATCAAAGATGATCATTAACTTTATACATATTATCTATCATATTTGAACTTTGCTTTATGAAATAATAAAAAGTTATAAAATAAAATTATACCCAAACCCAGTTAGCGCTATCATAAGCTTAGAAAGAAATATACAACTCTTGTTCTCTCGCTTTATTCACTATTTTTCCGATTTTTTTTACAATTCTAACTTTTAAACGACTTAAATTGTCTTTATAAAATGACCGGTCCACCTATCATCAGAATATAATGTTGCCATCTCTACAAGGAGACAGATATGCTTATAAAAACAAAAGTAAATTAATTCGCAACCATGTATCACGTATCACAAGTTAAATAAATGAAACTTACAATCTTTTATGTTCTTATTAATACATAAATTTTTTTAGACAAAGAAAAGGCAATTAATTATATTTTTAACTTTTAACGATTTCTAATATTGGATCTATTACTGTTTTTTATACAAACCAGCCCACCAACTCAGATAAGCTGTACTTTCTTTAGCTATAGGAATAGGTATTATATAAAAATAAGCAAATATAATATTAAAAATGTCCCCTCAAACCCACCGGAGACGCAAAAGTAGTAAAAGAGCATTGAAAAACTAAAAATGCTTCCTTTAATCCAAATTTTTTTCCCCCTAAAAAAAATAAAATTCCATTCTATTTAAACATTTTTAATCTGAAAAATAGTTAACGTGCATTAAATGAAACGGCTCACATCAAGATATGATGGCTCTCTTATTCAGGACGTATGTAATATTAACATGAATATAAAATTCTAAATAATTTACCAAACACTCAGATTAACGGTACATATTATGAAATTTAAAGAACTAATTCAGATATAGTATGAAAATAAATTTTCCGAAACTTTTTCTCAATTACTTAACTTTTAAACGACTAATCTGTCTTTAAAAATGAGCCGCCTACATCCAGATATGTTGGATCTGTCTTATCATGGTTAGATACTTATAACAACAAAAAAAAGTCTAATTTTTAAAATACGACTTAATTATGTCTTAATACAATGGAGACCGGCGCCTCACATCCAGATATGTTGCCTGCTCATTTTACATTTTGAGATTGGATTTCTGCACAAGTTAATTATTTCATGATTTCTTCAATATCTCTTTAAAAATTAAACTTTTTAAAATTAGTTTAGATACTAAGAAGTCAAATAGCAATCTTTTGCAATGGCTATAGATAATAAAAGGAGACTTATATTTCGAAAGAATTGCGCTCCGATTAGGGTACACCGCCTTTTTGACACAGAAGGGATCTATAAATGCGTGCTCGTGAATTCTCCTGACTTGTTTTTTTAAAACGACAATCAGATATGCTGTCTCCTTCAAAGAGCTTAGGGTAATGTCTTCATCATCAGTAATAACAATATACTACGAAATAAACTTTCACGCCGACAACCCGATGGTGCAGAGGTAAAAGAGTTAAAATAAATATATCTTAGATCTAATAAAAAAATTTTCCATAAACAACAGAATGTACAAAAGTCTCCATTATTTTAAACTATTTAAGGGCGACACTAGGCATTATGGGTTCAATATAAAGATCAAATACGCACTAACGCACATTAAGAGAAGGTAAAGAATACAGGCCCACATCAGATAGTGTGTCGGCTCTCTCTATTCAGGATAATTCCTATATTCAGAAAAAAATGCTAAATATAACTACACGAAAGACCCCGTAGAGTATTACTAGCTAGAGGGAAATTAGCGTATACACGATTTCTGGATTATTCAATCACATATTCTCCAAAGAGAGTTATGAGTTTTTCTACATACATATGTCTTTTAACATTAAGCTTAAAAATTTCTGTCCTTTAATTAATGCAGCCGGCACTATCACATTCAGTATTGTTTCGCACTCTCTCATACATTGGAGATGCTCCTAGGTTACATAGAAAAATACAAATTAAGAATTCGTTCACCACATCCACTGTGGGTTACACGAGCTTATAAAGGAGCTACAATTCTTGACGGCTCATTTCAGAAGCTAAAAAATTTCGAACAGCAAATTGCTCGAGTAAAACTAATGCTTTGGGATTTCACACTTTGGTATTTTAAATACGATCTATCAATATTGGGATCAATAATATTGTTATTATAATACAGACAATCTTAGATAAAGATAATCTACTTAGTGTAAGGAAATACACTTTATATAAAAACAAATATAAATAATTCTTTCCAACAACACAACTAAGTATGCCTAAGGTAAATAAGAATTAAAGTTAAATACAAAGCTTTTTAATCAAATTTTTCAAAAAAAAAACTCATATTTATTTAAAATATTATTATCGACGACCTAATTATGGATCAATTTCAAATTACACGGCGCACTGATATCAAGGATCTGTTAGTTCTTATTCAGAACAGACTATAGCTTTATGAAATATTAAAATCTCTAAATAAATTAAAAACCCGTAGGTATTAAGTTAGAAGAAATACATCTTGTTCCTCTTAATCAAATTTTTCACGTATTTTTTTTCTCAACTTTCTTATAAGTTTTCCATAAATCGACTTTAAATTGTACTTATTGATAAAATGAGCTAACCGGCACTACATCCAAGATAATGTCCTTAGACTTTACTTACATAGGAAGATACCTTTATAAAAAAAGTAAATAATTAATAAATTCCAAACGCAAGTACGATAGCCTAAAATTAGTATTCAAAAAGTACATTTTTCTGCTTAAATAAAATTTTCTCGAAAGAAATGCATTATTTTTTATTCACTTTTTATTACTGGTATTTATTGGTCTAATATCAGTTTCGTCGGCGAGGTAGAACTTCATTTCTTAGCTTATAGTATAGATGATTGTTTTATAATACCAAATCTATAAAATTATAATTCTACACAAACCTCCGTAGGTTAGTGCAAATATGTAAAAGAAGTTATAATAAAGCTTCTTTATAATCAATTAACTAATTATTTAACCAACGAAATAAAGAACTTAACCTTATTTATTAAAACAATTATTAGCATGACCTAATAAGGTGCATATAAATGATCAAACGGCTCTCAGATACACAGATATAAATGGTATCTCTTTTTATGACGAGAGTTTATCGATTGAAAATAATTCTAATATTTAAACAATACTAGTAGATACAAAGTTACAAAAGTTATAATTTTTACTCGATCTTCATTTTTTATCTTCAATTAGATTCTATCTCGGGAGAGGAAAGATCTCTTTACGTCAGTCTTAACGTTATCTAGACGTTTACTTAAAATCTGTGGGATGCTCTTGTAAAATAGGGCTCCGCGTGACGTATTCATCGCAGATATGTGGCGTCTCTTGTAAAATGGAGAGAGCTTTATATAAACATAAAGAGTTAAAATTAAATTCGAAAACCACGTACGCTAGACGAATTATAAAGCTAACATCCTAGAACCTTGACATCTTTTTTCTATCTAAAACATTTTCGAGGATAACTACGTGCATATTATATAACACGCTGTGAGAAGCATTCTAAATATTGGAACTTATATCTGGATGGTTTGTATAATACACGGCCCCACATCAAGAATATGCCTCGTCCGGTCACTTGCATCAGTGAAATGCCTTTAAGAGAAAAAGATCAAATATAACACACTAAATCTAGCAAAAACCTACGTCACCATCAATGGTTAGACCATTCTGAACCAAATAAAAGCTTCTTTAAATTCAGAATTTTATTTCAAAAAAAAAAAAATCTCCTATATATTATTTAAAAACATTAATTTAGCGACTCCTTTAGGTGGTTCCATAAAATATAATCTAAAGAATTGATGTCGGGGAAACGTGCGCGTCTCTTTACTAGGACTTGTTATGTACAGGAAAAAAGTTCTAAATTAAATTCCCACAAAACTACCGTAGGTATTAAGTTAGAAGAATAACAATCTTGTTTCCCTTATTCAAATTTTTTCCCGATTTTTTTTTCTCATCATCATTTAAATTGTTTTAAGTGTTTTAATATATTTAAAATGAGGCCCGGGCCTACATCCAGATATGGTTGCTCTCTTACATGGGAGATGCTTTATAAAACACAAAAAGTAAATTAAATTCCCAAAACCACGTACGTACCAATTATAAGAGCTACAATTTGCTGCTTTAATAAAAAATTTTCGAAAGCATTGCATCTAATTAAGTTACCAAACACCGTAGGTAGAAAGTTTACAAAAGTTCAATCTTGTTCTATTATTCAAAATTTTCGAAATTTTTTCAATTCTTAACTTTGAAACCGACCTAAATTATTCTTTAAAAATGAGCCGGCTACATCCCGATATAGTTGGCTCTCTTACATGGGAGAATGCTTATAAAACAAAAGTAAACCTCGTTAAACGACTTAAAATTATGTCTTTAAAAGAGCCGGCTACATCCAGATATGTTGGCTCTCTTACAAGTGAGATGCTTTATAAAACAAAAGTAATTAAATTCTAATATTACGTACCAAGTTATAAGGGCTACAATCTTTCTGCTCAGATAAAAATTTTCGTAAAGAATTGTTAGTTATTTTTTAACTTTGTAACGATCTAATAATTGGTCTAATGTTTTAAGCGGTCCCACACATGCTAGAGAATATGCGTATCTCTGCTTTAGCAAACTAGCTATTTATATTTAAAAAACAAATTATATAATAATATTTCAAACCCCGTTAGGATGATTAAAAGGATAGAGTGTAGAAGTTACAAATATAAGCTCTTTCTGATATATCAATGATTTTCACTTCTAAAAAAAAAATCCATCAATTTTTTTGGTCTCAACATTATATGTGCGAACTATAAAAATCTAACCTATGTTCACGGATTAAACATTATTCTAATAAACGGCCCGACTATCCATAGGATATAATTAGGGTCTCTCTTAGAGTATATGTCTGTGCAGATAAAAAAATTCTAAAAATAAAAATAAATTTACCTTTAGGCATAGTGGGTATAACTGAGTATATAATTCTTAAAAATAACTACGGAGCTATGCTTTCTCTGCTTGTTATTCAATTTGCTGCAATATCCGAAGACATTATATTTCTAAATTTCTTAATTCTTTTCAAGAATTCGAATATTAAAACTTTCAAGTACCTACACCCTTATAAGAACATACTTACTACTAGATATCTACACCCTTACTAAGATATCTACACCCTTACTAAGATATCTACACCCTTACTAAGAAATCTACACACTAAATGCTATAATAGTTTTCCCATAAACCAGTACCGATAACTTTAAGTGTAGTAATTAAGTAGCTACAATCTTTTCTGCTTCTATAAAAATTCATGTCCGACGAAATAGCATATGATTACTTAATTTAAAACACTTTATTACTAGCATCTATGTTCTATTAATAGTATTTCTATATATGATTTTTAAACGAGCACCACATCCAGATAATGCTGTTTTCTTGCTTTAGAGAATATTTATTCAATAAAATACAAGAATTATCTAGTAAATATAAATTTCCTAAATCCAGTAGGTCAAAGTTAACGCGTTTTCTAACAAAATGTTAGATATTTAATACAGGCAGAATCGAGAAAAGGAAAACTACATTCCTTTTAAAACAATTCAAGAAGTGCTAATAAAGGTGCTTGAAATGATAATGTTAAATCACAATATTTAAACATTATCAAGTATGTTGGCTCACTTATTTAGGACGTGTTATAAGAAAATATATAAATTCTAAAATATAATGATTTATAAACCAAAACATATACCTAGTAGGTTCAATAAAAGTTACAAAAGTTACAATTACTTGTTCTATTATTCAAATTTTCCGATTTTATTTGCATCATAATTTTTAACTTTTAAACGACCTAAATTATTTCTTTAAAATTAAAATGAGCCGTCCTATATCCAGATATGTTGTGTCATTATTCTACATGGAATGATTTTAATACACCAAAACATAACTATTAGTCACCTCTTATAAGTTCTGTTTTTAATAGAGTCCGGCCTAATTCAATATGGTGGGCTTCTTTACAGTTAGAAGCTTTAAGTTAACAAACAATAAGTTAAATATCTTCAATATATTGCCAAAACACCTAACGTACTTACGTAGCCATAGTATTATATATCTTAGAGATATCATCTTGACGCTATATATATTATATAAAAATTTGTGAAAGAATTGCATGTATTTTTCTACTTTTATTACGATCTATATACCTTTTAGGTTACTATATGTTTTAAACGGCCCCATCAATGCAGATATAGCTGTTCTCAGTTTGCTTTAGGAAATTGCCTTCATAAAAATCAATATATAAATATCAATTCCACAGTAACCGTAGTAGCAAAGGTAAAAGAGTTAAAATAGGCTACTGAATTTAAATTTTTGGAAAAATTAAATACTGTTTGTTCATTTGATTGCGGAAAAATAATATCTTTGGTATATCGAAAATTAACGGCCACATCCAGAATTAATGTTGGACTCTTACTTATTACATGCGGACTTTAGTTTTCAGAAAAAATTTCATCTAATAAAATATCCAAACATACTGTAAGGTATCAGAAGATTACAAGAAATTACAAATACATTGAAGTTCCTAATATCAAATTTCCAGAATTTTATATTGACTTCAATTCCTTAACTTTTATAAACGCCACGGTTAAAAGCAATTTTCTTATTATGGTTGTTTGATAAAGTTGAGGAGTCTAGGCCAATTCAATAGTGTGTTTATGTCTTACTCGGGTTTTATGATCGTTGGGGCGTTGCGTTTTAACATAAAGTTTAACAATAAGGTTCGAATAGGATTTTAAATTTCGTCTAAGACCGGATATTACGTACCCAACAACTAATTTGATAAGATTTACAATCATATGACTATGCTGTTATTATTTAAATTATCGAAAGGTAATTTTTTTTTAAATTTTTAAACGTTTTAAGATCATAATATTGGTTCAATGTTTTAAACAGCCAACAGCCACATATGCTGTCCTATCTTAGCTATTATGGAAGGTATACATCTGAATAACCATTACTAATAAATAATAGAAGGGAATTTTCGGTAAAGGGACACCCATAGAGGTGCATAAAGGTAATCAGAGTATAAATAAAGCTTCTATTTAAATTCAAATTATATATTCAAAAAATAAAAAAAAATCATTATTAATATTTTAAAAACGTCTTCGCGACTTAATTTGGTCGCATAAACTATTATTACTATAAAACGGCTCACATCGAAGATGTTACTAAAAATTACTATTTCTTATTCAGTGCACTGCTTTATAGAATAAAATTTCTAAATAATTTCCCAAACCCAGTAGGTATTAATTTAGAAGAATATCGACAGAAATTATCAAATCTTGTTCTTTATTTACATAATAATTTCTACTCTAATTATATTTTTCTAAATTCTTAACTTTAATAAAAACGCACTTTTTGCACTGGGTTACGTCAAGACACTACTTTCTATGCAGCGCTTCAAAGATGCTTTATATAAACAAAAGTAAAATTAAATTCCAAACACGTACGTACAAAGTTATAATAGCTACAATTTTTCTTATCCTTGCATTTATAATAATAATTTTACTCCGAAAAGAAATGCATTATCTTTTTATTTAACTTTTTATAAATAAGCATATTATATACTGGATTATTCCTAATATATCATGTATTTCTTATAAAACGGGACTCACATATCCAGATCTGCTTGTTTTTCTTGCTTGGCAGAATCACTATTATAAAATCCAAATATATAAATTAAAATTCCCAAACCTCAGTAGGTGCATATAAAGGTAAAAAGAGTTAAAAGTAAAGCTTTTTCTCTGTAATAATTTTGCTAAACAAAAAAAAAAAACTCATAATGTGGTTTAAATAACATTTTCAGCGACCTAAATAAGGTGCTATTTAATATATGAAACGGCTACACTAATAGAATGAATATGTAATGGCTATCTCTTATTTAGGACCTGTGTACGTAACTGAAATACAAATTCTAACATAAGTTACGCATAAATTCCCTGATAGGTAACATAAGTTACAAAGAGTTACACACACATCGTTGTTCTGAACCTAAAAATCGGTCCAGAATTAAGTTTATATGTCAGCTTACCTAATAAAGTAATTCGAAAGCGAAGGAAAAATATAATGTCATGGGTTATATAATGAGACTAGTAAATAGGGCGACAGATCCAGATTGACTTATTGGCTCTTCTTGAAGAGATAATTGCGTTAATAAATAAAAGTAACTTCGATAGAATACGAAGATATCACATTTATAGTGATTATGTTCTTTAAAAATTGTATTTGTTCTCTGTTCCCTTGATTCATTCAAGATAATGTATGTGACTTCTCTTTTAACATTAATTCGAGTAATGCTCTGAATATAATAAACAAATAGTATAAAATTAAATATCCACAACACGTAGTACTCATAATCAGTATATTAATACGAGATCTAAACAAGCTATGCTGACTTTAATTATAAATAATAACTCTTATTATCATATTGAATATTATTATTATGCTAATTTTTTTATAACTCTTTTTATATCAGATCTATTATCCTATATTTGGTAACTTATCTGTTTCTTTTAATAAAGGTGCACATCATTCCAGATATGACGTACTTTATCTTCTTTGAACTTATGGAAAATGCTCTAATAAATATTACAGATACTAAATAATCTAATACCTCCGTTGGTACTGCTAAATAGGTAATAGGAAGTTAAATAAAAGTGCTTCTTAATTAAATTGTTCAAAAATTTCAATCTTTCATTATATTACCTCCATATTACTCAATGAATTATGCCTCTCCATTTTAACTTAGTACAGAAAATAAAAACTGTCGCACACATCAAGATTAATGTATTTGTATTCTATCTTTATATATGTATATATAATAGAATTGTTATTCAGAAAAAATAAAATTTAATTAAATCTCCTTCAACTCGTAGGTATATTATGAAGTTAACAAGAAATTACAGAATCCTATGTTAACTTAATTTTTCTAAGAATTTCTCTACAAATTTTTCTTCAGATAATTGGTTACTTCTCTCTACATTTTTGTATATATAATCTCTCATAAACTCCGCCTTAACTTTTAACTAGATCATATTTTAAATTGTACGCTCGGCCTAACATTCAGATATGTTGGCTATCTTACATGGGAGATGCTTAATAACTTTTTTTTGGCTCAGTATATATTTAATTTTATACTGACAATCCAATATCGATTACCGGAGAAAAGTGTATAAGATATCGTCCTCGAACATAATACCTCGATCGAATTGCTGCTCGCGTAATATAATAAAAATTATTATCGAAAAGAATTTGCGATTGACTTAATTTCTAAAATATTGTAACAGTATCTAATATGGTCAATAAGTATATTCTAAATCTAAGAAATCCGAATCACAATATGCTCGATACTTCATTCTTAGCTTATGAGAAATTATCTTCTAAAATACTATTAAAACAATATAAAAATAAATTCACTAAACTTGTAGGATGCAAGGATAAAAAACAGAGATTACAAGAGTCAAAGTCTTCTATATAACGTCACATTTAGGCTTACAAAAAAAAAAAAACTCATTATTATATTAAAAACAGTTTATCGCGACTATTAGGTTATGAGTACCATGGGATTAAAGAAAACGGGCATAACACCTGGGAAAGATATGTTCAGGCATATATCTTCTCAATTTAACAGGATTTTGCTTTTATGAACTTAAATAAGCAATTTAATCAGTTCCAAAAAAGTAAGGTATTTATAGATGTTTAGAAACGAATTTAAAAATTAGTCTATCTCATGTTAATTAAATTCTTATCGAAATTTTATTCTATCAATTCCTTAAACTTTTTAAACGACTTAAAATTGTCTTTATTGTATAGCACCAGGCACATCCAGAATATGATTGATCATTATCTTCATTAACATGGGAGATGTACTATTTTATTAAAACAAATGCTAAAATATAAATTCACACGAACCACGGACGTCCAAGGTTATAAAGCTATAGCATAATTCTTTCTGAGCTCTTAAATAAATTTTCACGAAAGAAATGCATTATTATTTTAATCATATTTATACATCTACACTATTGCACACACATCACTCAGTAACGGATCCATAGAGAATCGATATAGAGGTAATGAGCTAAGAGGAGAAGAGATGAGAGAGAAGTAGTTTTGAAAGCGCGACACGAAACAGATAATGGAGTAGGATGTATAGTTGCTAGAGGGAAGAGTATTTTATGAGTATAATAAATAAAGAGAACGATGATAAGATAA
>JABUQX010075466.1:7500-17500 GCA_015478945.1 Trachelipus rathkii
TTTACTTGCTCAAAGACCTAATATTGCTCTCGAACAGACTGACCAAGAATGATGACTCGGCATGCCCCTGGACTACGATATAAGGACCTACACTATAGAATCGCGACTATAAATGTGAGTACGCTTAGAGGTAAGGAGGAGGAGGCTGTGGATTTGATGAAGGAGAGAAGACTGGATATATTGGGAGTGTGCGAGACGAGATGGGAGGGAGAAGGAATTAAAAGACTGCACGAAGATTATGTGATAATATACAAGGGAATGTTGGAAGAGAGAAGACACGGAGTGGCCATAATGGTTAAACCTAGCATATATAAGAACGTGATAGAGACGATAATGATGAATGAGAGGATGATGGCAATAACAGCTAAAAAAATCTAAAAAGGGAAACGCTGAGCATATTTAACAAAAATATGACCCACACGCTGGGAAGACTACAGCTGAGAAGGAGAGGTGCAGGAGATGAGAGATGATTATATGATTTGAGAGGAGAGATAAAGGTGGTGATGGGAGACATGAACCCACATATGGGAACGAGAAGAGGTGGAGAAGAGCGAGTGATGGGTGCTTTTGGAGTGGGAGAAAGAAATGAGGAAGGAGAACGGTTGATAGATCTCGCAATGAGAAATGGATTGGCTATTATGAACACCTACTATAAGCATGAAGAGAGTAAAAAGTGGACTTGGTATAGATGGAGCTCTGAAGAAGGAAGATATACCGAAAAATCGATGATAGACTTGATACTTACCAACAACAAAAAGGTGTTCACAAATGTTAAGAGCCTACCGAGTGTATCAATGGACTCTGACCACAGAATGGTGGTAGGTATATTGAGATGGAAAGAAAGAGATAAGCCAAGAAAGATTATAAGAGATAGATACCAAATAGAAAAGTTGAAGGACGGGGAAGTAAAACAGAGATTTGATGAAACCTTGAAGGAGGAGAGGAGACGGGTGGAAGACACTGGAGAGACGATAAACGAAAAGTGGAAAATTTTTAAAGAGAACATGGGAATAGCGGCACAGGATGTGTTGGGTGTGAAGAAGGTTGATAGAGAAAAAAAGAAAAGAACGACATGCTATATCCAATAAAAACAAGAAATATAGATTATGGATGAAGAGAAGAAATGAAGAAGATAGACTAATATACGTGAGGCCAGTAAAAATGCTGAAAATATAAAGAAGCGCACTAGGAAACAATCCTGGGAAAGAATTGGGACAGAGCTGGAGGAGGACAAGAAAGGTACAAGAAAATTAATATACGGATTGGCGAAAGGCATGAGAACAAAGACAGATCCGGAAACGTTCGTAATAATGAATAAGGAGGGAGAGATACTGACAGAGGAGGGGGAGGTGATGGAGAGATGGAGAGAGTATTTTGATGAGTTATTGAACTGTGAAAATGTGGGAGAGGAGATCGAGAGAGGCGGGATGGAGGGGGAGCAGGTAGAGAGAGGGCAAGAGGAGGAAATAACATTGGAAGAGGTGAGAGAGGCAGTAAAGATACTAAAGAACGGGTAAAGCCCGGGCACATACGGATTAAGTGCCGAGCTCTATAAGACAGGAAAAGAAGTGATAAAATGGTTGTACGATATAATAAAAGAGATATGGAGAGGAGAAAGTGTGCCGGAGGAGTGGGGACAAGCAACAATATGCCCAATATACAAGAAAGGTGATAGAAGAGTATGTGGTAACTATAGAGGGATAGCACTTTTAAACGTAGCTAGCAAAATATGTGAAAGAATATTGGAGAGAAGACTGCGAAGCCGAGTTGAGGGAGTCTTAGGAAAATGGCAATATGGATTCAGAGAGGGAAGAAGCAGAACGGAGCCAATATTCTACATGAAAATGTTGGTAGAAAAGACGATAGAGTGGAACAAGAAAGCTGATGTGGCCTTTTTGGACTTGGAAAAAGCATTTGATAGGATAAATGGGGAAAAGTTATGGAAAGTGCTGGAAGAACCGGAGTATGGGATCACTCAAAAGCTGATAAGAGCAATAAAAAGCACATACCAGACTTCTAGAAACAAGATAATGGGGGATTTGGGGAATGAGAGATGGTTCAGGGTAGATACGGGAGTGAGACAAGGAAACGTTCTCTCGCCGTTACTGTTCATAATATATATGGATTATGGTCTGAAGAGAATTCATAGAGAAGAAAATGCGGAACACATCCTGGTGTATGCTGACGACGCAGCCCTAATAGCGGAGGAGGGAGCTGATCTACAGGAGATGATGGACAGATGGAATGACCAAATGAAAAGGTTAGATATGAAAATAAGCACCGAAAAGACAGAAATTATGAAAATAGCTAGGGTGAAGGAGGATTTAAACATGAGAATAGGCTGAGACAGGTTGAAGAATTCAAATATTTCTGGGTGATTGTGAAGAGGGTGGGAAGAAATGAAGGTTAGCTGAGGGAAAGAATGAAAAAATTTGCAAAAAATGTTGGTACACTGTACCCAATACTAAAGAAGAAAAAAATACCTACAGGAGTGAAAATGATAATATATAAAACAGTATTGAGACCATTACTGATATATGGGCTGAATGTTGTGCCCTAAATACAGTACAGAAGCGAAGGATAAAAACAACGGAGATGAGAATACTGAGGTTAATAAAGGGGGTTACCATGAGAGATAAAAAGAAGTGAGAACATACGGAGAGAATTGAGAATCGACTAGATGAACGAAGAAATAAAAAGAATGCAGCTAAGATGGTATGGACATGTGCAAAAGAATGGGGGAGAGAGCGGAACCGAAAAGAATGCTGGAATGGAGTCAGGCTGGTCGAAGACCGCCGGGAAGACCTAGAAATAGATGGGTGGACGCAGTGGAGGAAGCGGTGAGCGGCAGAGGAACAACTATGAAAGAGGTGGAAGAGAGCAGGATATACGAAGACAGAGGGATCTGCAAAGCGTTCTGTAGAGGCGTCACCTGACGGACTTGGAAAAGTCTATCAGAGGGGATGGTAATTATATATATATATATATATAATATATATATATATGATATATATATATATATATAAATATAATATATATATATATATATATATTTATATATATATATTTTAAATTGAAAATCCTAAATAAACTTAAATTATTGTTTCCCTTTAAAATAAACTAATTCAATTTTTTCTGTTTCATTTTTCGCATCATGAATAAACTTTTATGGTAAACTTTTAAAAAAGGGCGAATGTAATTGCATTTTCATACAGCTTTTTTTTGTTTGATTATTATTGTGGTTATATGTGGGTGTCTCTCTCTCTCTCTCTCTCTCTCTCTCTCTCTCTCTCTCTCCCTCTCTCTCTCTCTCTCTCTCTCTCTTCTCTCCTCTCGTCTCTCTGTGTTACATCTCTACTTTTTAATCCCCTCATAGCCACGTCCTCTCTCTCCTCCTCTCTCTCTCTCTCTCTCTCTCTCTCTCTCTCTCTCTCCTCTACTCTCTCATCTCTCTCTCTCTCTCTCTCTCTCTCTCTCTCTCTCTCTCTCTCTCTCTCTCTCTCTCTCTCTCTCTCTTCGAGAAGCGGAATTATACTTGCTATTACAAGTGATTTGCAACCAACTGCCTTCTATAATTGGTAAAAAATTGTATTATTTAGAGAAATAAAAATTTGATCCCAGGGTCACCAAAGTTGAGTCAGGAAAGGAGGCAACCTCATGAACATAATTTTCTATTAATAATAACAACTGATTTTATGTTTTATCTTTTTCCGGTTTTTTATAATCTTTTTTTTGAAGTACAAGAGTGTTGAAAATTAAAAACATATTTTGGAAGCTGTCAAAACCAGGAAATTAAGTCATTTATCATTAATATCTCTCATCATCTTGATACATACAAATTTACGAAAATTCTTGAGTGTACAAACATTCAGGGTTGGGGATTTTTTGATTTTTTTTTTAAGAAAAATATCAATTTTTGATTTTTTGATTTTTTTTAGGCACAAATTGCTTTTTTAATTATAAAATTAGTAAATAATCGTAATTATTACCTAATTAATAATAAGTTTAGTAAATATAATTATTTTTTAGTTTAATTAAGTGATTTAAATTATATATATACTGTATAATATCTGAGTACTCTAATTTTATTTATTCCTTTATTAAAAATGATTTGAAACTACATTGATTGATTTACTTATTATGTAGATAAAATATACTTATCATTAATCAGGTGATAACTAAAATTAATTATTAATTCATGAAAAATAATTTGCCTAAAAAATCAAAAAAATCAATAAAATCAAAAATATCAAAAAATCATGATTATTTTATAAAAAAAAATCATGAGTTTTATATAAAAAAAAATCACGTAAAAAATCAGTTGATTTAAAACATTTGATTTTTTTCATGCCAACCCTGTAAACATTCATATAAACACTTTACTTAATATTTTATTTTACTATATGTATACATAACTATTTATTGTACAGTAAATATTAAATATTAAATATTTATTGTACAGTAAATATTAAATATTAAATATTTATTGCCCAGTAATTATTAAATATTAAATACTTATTGTACAGTAAATATTAAATATTGCTTAATTATATTTAATTTAGGGTAATGCAGTAATTGATTATTTATTTTTCATAAATTACCCAAAACATATCATAACTTTTACCAGTAATTTTATATTACAAATATATAATAAATGCATAACACCCGAACATTTGTCTATGGGGTGCTCTGCCTCAACACCCCTGACCTGTGAGTGGTGGGGTATATGAGGATGTTTAAAGGGAAAGGGCAAATGGGAACATGTGTATTATATGTGCCTGATACAAATATTATATTTTTCAAGAAAATACTGGGAAAATTCCTTCATATAAATTATAGAGTTGCCAAGTAATAATTTAGATAGATGTGAATCTTTTTATTTTAGTAGCGAATTTTGTACAGGTTTCTTGGGTTTGCGGCTTGCAGGGGGAGTTGTCATGGGCAGGGGTTTCCGCTTCGCTACCCCTTCTCTCCCCGAAACTCCTCCCCCACGCAATAACACTCTAGTTCCATATTTTCCCTTATATTCTGTGAGTTCTTAAGAAAGCAGGCTCCTGAAATCCACTAGTGCCGGTAAGTGTTATAAATTTACTTAAATACGAAGAAATTTATTTACATTTGTCATATAGGAAATGTATTAAGGTTGGTTGACGGACCATGCGGTGCGGTGCGATTTTAAAAATATGGAGGTTTGGTGCAGTGTAGTGCGCATTGAAACAAATGCGGTGCGTTGCGGCAAAAATGACTCTTGGTGCGGTGCAATGTGATTTTAAAAACATAGAGGTGCGGTACGGAGCTCGGTGTGCGGTGCGCATTGAAACATAGAGATGCGGTCCTGTGAGACAAAAATTACTTTTTGTGCAGTGCAGTGTGGTGCGATGCGCAAAATTTTGGTGATCGGCCAACCCTAATATGTATGTATTTCGTTAAATTATTCTGAAATGTTGCATTTTTCGAGTTAGGTCACTTTTACATTGAAATTACAAGTATTTTTCTAACTCTATATGTTACTTATTCTTGAATTATATATAAATATATAATTTTACAAAACATTACAATTTCGAGTTATGTCACTTTTACATTGAAGATCGAACTTCCATTTATACAATTTTGAGTTATGTCACTTTTACACTGAAGATCGAACTTCCATTTATACAATTTTGAGTTATGTCACTTTTACACTGAAGATCGAACTTCCATTTATACAATTTTGAGTTATGTCACTTTTACATTGAAGATCAAACTTCCATTTATGCACTACATTTCCAGTATATAACAAAAAGGCTTAAAACCTATTTTTGATTAACCGATAGGGTATTTCCAGATATTTTTTTTGTGTTTAAAGTTGAATGGACTACCTTTAGACCATCAATATTATTGAAGCATTTAAAAAGACTAGCTTTAGATCATCAATATTATTGCATAATTCAAAAATACTACCTTTAGAACATATATTATTGCATCATTCAAAAGGCTACTTTCAGACCATCAATGTCATTGCATTGTTCAAAGAGACTACCTTTAAACCATCAATATATTGCACCATTCAAAAGACTACCTTTACACCATCAATATTATTGCATCGTTCAAAAAGATTACCTTCAGACAATCAACAGTATTGCAGCATTTAAAAAACTACCTTCAGACATCAACATTATTGCACCATTCAAAAAGACTACCTTTAGACTATCAATATTATTGAATCATTCAAAAAGACTGCCTTTAGATCATCAATATTATTGCAGCATTCAAAAATACTACAATTAAACCATCAATATTATTGTATCATTCAAAAAGATTACATTCAGACCATCAATATTATTGCAGCATTCAAAAAGACTACATTTAGACCATCAATATCATTGCATAATTCAAAAAGAATACCTTTATACCATCAATATTATTGCATCATTCAAGGACTGCCTATACACCATCAATACCATTGCATCATTCAAAAAGACTACCTTCAGAACATCAATATTATTGCATTATTCAAAAAGACTACATTTAGACCATCAATATTATTGAAAGATTCAAAAGCACTACTTTTTGACCTTCAATATTATTGAAGGATTCAAAAAGACTATCTAAGCCATTAATATTTTTGCAGCATTTTAAATGACTACTTTTAGACCATTAATACTATTGCAGCATTAAAAAGACTACCTTAAGACCATTAATATTATTGAAGCACTTAAAAGGACTACCTTTTGACCATTTATATTATTGAAACATTCAAAAATACTACTTTAAACCATCACTATTATTGAGGCACTCAAAAAGGCTACATTTAGACCGTCAATGTTATTGAAGCATTCAAAAATCTACCTTTTTACCGTCAATAATATTGCATCATTCAAAAAGATTACCATTATATCATCAATATTATTGAAGCATTTAAAAGACTACGTTTAGACCATCAATATTATTGACTCATTCAAAAGACTACCTTTAAACCATCAATATTATTGCAGCATTCAAAATGACTACCTTCAGACCATCAATATTATTGCAGGCATCCAACCCCCTTCTATTAATAGGCGATCAAGGGACACACAAATCTAAATACCTGGCAGTAGATTTCATGTCTGCACTTTGGAATTTTGAAATAATTATTATTATTATTATTATTATTATTATTATTATTATTATTATTAATTATATTATTATTATTATTATTATTATATTATTATTATTATTCTTATATTATTTATTATTTATTATTTGAAACTCTGTAATCTAATTATTTTCTTACAACGTGCTAAGTTTCAGAAATTGCAGAAATAAATATATATATTTAATAACTTTGTGTCATTAAATTATATAATTGTTGATAAAAAGTAAATAATAGTTATATGTTATAGTTTATAATATTATGATCAGATTATTTGTGATTGATTTTTAATCTATCTATCTATCTATCTATCTATCTATCTATCTATCTATCTATCTATCTATCTATCTATCTATCTATCTATCTATCTATCTATCTATCTACCACTACACACACACACACATATTATATATATATATATATATATCTATATTATTATATATATATATATATAATAATATATATTATATTATATATAATATAATATATCATATATATATAAAAGAGAGAGAGAGAGAGAGGGATGGTTCACATGAAGACCACCCAAGTGCATTGGTGCCGCGGCGCGGACATCCGGCGTCTCGCAGGTGACTCTCCGAAAGCTTCGTTCTTATGAGTTTTTAAAAGCCGTATCACAAGTGCTAATTAAGTCATAAACAATCGGCTGGCCCGACGGGCGCCGTCGGGCCAAACGGGAAACGCCATTACAATGATTTGTTTTCTGCTCCGTTGTTATAGGAAGTTGATTATTTTGGAGAAAGAAAAAGGCAAACAAATTGCTACTAATGTTATTGCCATTAGCAGATGGTTATTATTATTATTATTATTATTATTATTATTATTATTATTATTATTATTATTATTATTATTATTATTATTATTATTATTATTATTATTATTATTATTATTATTATTATTATTATTATTATTATTATTATTATTATTATTGTTATTATTATTATTATTTTTATTATTATTAATTATTATTATTATTATTATTTTATTATTATTATTACTTATTATTATTATTTAATATTATTATTATTATTATTATTATTATTATTATTATTGTTTATTTATTATTATTATTTTATTATTATTATTATTATATTATTATTATTATTATTTTATTTTATATTATTATTATTAATTTTATTATTATTATTATTTATTATTATTATATTATTATTATTTTATTATTGTTATTATTTATTATTTTTATTATTATTATTATTATTAATTATTATTATTATTTTTAATTATTATCTATTATTATTATTAATTATTAATTATTATTATTATTATTATTATTATTTATTATTATTATTATTATTATTATTATTTTATTATTATTATTATTATTATTATTATTATTAGTTTTTTATTATTTTTATATTCTATTATTATTTTTTTTTTTTTTTTTTTTTATTTTTATTATTATTATTATATTATTATTTATTATTAATTCATTATTAATTATTATTATTCATTAATTATTATTATTATTATTATTAATTATTATTATTATTTTTATTTATTAATACTCTTACTATTTCCAGTATTTTAACTATAATATGTTATATTTATGGTAACTATTTGATATGTTATAATTGCTATAATTGTTTTATAATATTTGCAATTCTTAAATCCAATTGTTCATATTTTATTAAAGCGCTATGTTATGCTTTGGAGGCCTGCAAAGCTTATCCAATATTGTGTTGCAATATTATATCCCCTTTCAATAATATTGGTATATTAATAAATATTATAATATTATTAATGTTATCACTTCATATTCCAACATTAAGTAAACTTTACAATGTAATTTTTATTTATAATTACACGATTTCAATTTAAAAATTTATTTTATTATTATTATTATTATATTATTATTATTATTATTATTATTATTATTATTATTATTATTATTATTATTATTATTATTATTATTATTATTATTATTATTATAGTTTATTAACATTATTATTATTATTGTTGTTATTATTTTTGTTTATTTGTTTTATTTGTTTGTTTTGTTTACAATAATATATATATGTGTGATTTGAAATTTATCTTAGTATAAAGATTTTAAATTTTTTATATATATATATATATATATATATATATATATATATATAAATTTACATACAATTTATATATCTAATTGGGTTATAGAACGAACTTCTAACTTAAGTGAAATATTGTTTCTGCAATTAATAATGTTTTATTATTATTTTTC
This sequence comes from Trachelipus rathkii, assembly GCA_015478945.1. NCBI lineage: Eukaryota > Metazoa > Arthropoda > Malacostraca > Isopoda > Trachelipodidae > Trachelipus > Trachelipus rathkii. The sequence continues at coordinate 16,854 of JABUQX010075466.1, forward strand.
TTCATTCACTTATTTAATTTTGAAAATTTTACTAAACTTTTATTATTATTATTTATCTATTATTTATTATTATTATTATTATTATTATTATTTATTATTATTTTATTATTATATTATTATTATTTATTATTATTATTATTATTATATTACTGAAACTACTGTTCCTTTGCAATATTTATATAACAAAACTATTCTTCAATTTTGTTCTTATTATAACATATATTTGCTTGAGAGAGAGAGAGAGAGCGGAAGAAGAAGAAATGAGGAGATGTAGTAGAGAGAGAGAGAGAGAGAGAGGAGAGAGAGAGAGAGAGAGAGAGAGAGAGAGAGAGAGAGAGAGAGAATTAATTTTTTTTTCAAGGTAATCTTTTGAAATTTTAATGTCAATACCATGGTTGTCATGGACAATAATAATAACAATATAATAAAATAAGAATTAAAAATAATAATAATAATAATAATAATAATAATAATAATAATAATAATAATAATAATAATAATAATAATAATAATAATAATAATAATAATAATAATAATAATAATAAAAACGATCAGTATAAAACATGCATAAACAACATATAAAAAAACACAAGTCATCTGAATGAATCTTTTCGACTTTGTACAAAACATATAACTGCTCCTAAGCC
>JABUQX010075467.1:0-7500 GCA_015478945.1 Trachelipus rathkii
GCTCCTCATCATACTTTATCCAAGGGCACAGTTCTAAACTCCTAGCCCATACCTGGAACTGCTCACTCTGTAGATATAAACAAACGTCAGACTCACCCCTTCCTCACTTTCTGGACATCTGTCTGGCGATCAATTTTCTCCACCTAAAGAATTGGAAAAGGTTTAAAGCCACCTGGCCAGCATCCTTGGAGAGGATTTTGCATTGCCCATCAAAGGAGATCCTTCCCTTGGACCAGTCTTACAGCCCCAAACCCTTTTGTATGCCAACTCCTTACCACCTGGATTTACGGCTCCTCCTCGACTGACCACACGCTCTGATCCCAAGAGTAACGTTCAAAACGAGGCAATCCACATAGACACGGAAACTTTCAGATCTTCATTCAAAGTAAACCTCAAAGTTGAAGGTGATGATATGCCTCTCTCCCTGAAAAAAAGAAAGTACTTTATGTGCACCAGCTTCCTTTGTTTCCAAATTATTGCTCCATCCTCACTGTTTCCGCTTTTCCGTGAAGTGATAATGAATCCTCCATATTAGCCATTTGCGAGCACTTTACGTAGTACTCTTAATTTCCTAATTATTCCCTTCTAAAGAATGCTGCTATTCACTTATGACAAGAGTTACACATTTAACTGTCACTTGCTCTTTCCATCTGTTTGGTTATGTCCTCCCTACCCAAATCCTGCCACCTTGCTGCTCTGTTAAAGGTATCACTTCTGTCTCACTCTACAATCCACAGTAATATCATATATTTTTCACTGACGGATCTAAATCAGGTGAAGGCATAGACGCATCTGCCGTCATCTGACTGTCACTTCTAGCACACCCTTCTTCTTAACACCTCCATCTTCACAGCGGAACTGACGGCAATACTAATATCGCTCTCTTGTATATTAATACTTACCTATAACCAACCACGGTATTTATTACTTCTCGTAACGCCCTGCAGGCAGTAAAAGTTTCACACTCCAAGGTTACATACATTTTGCTTTATTTATTCCCATCTGTGAATCACTGGAAATGAAATAGCTGAAAAAGAGGTTAAAAGGTATCCTCCTCCTCTATCCGCATCTGTTATAGATATCTCCCGCCAGTCATTTAAAAGAGTTGCCGTCCGTCGAGCGATTACTACGCTGAGCTCTGCTAAAGCGTCCGATAAGGTTGGAAAAAGTGCTGGGAAAGTGTCCATCGTAGATAAAAACTGCAAAGAATAAAACCTTTTCTCGGTAATTGGTTTACCTTTCATCGTTGCAACCTTCAGCTTAGAGGTGGTTCTTGCGCGTCTCCGCATTGGGAACACCAAGTTACTCATAGTCACTACATGTTGCGCCAACATTTACCCACATGCAATTTTTGACACCTCCATACTCCGCAATTAGTTCACCCCTTTCTTTTGACTGACCAACACTAAACTCTATCTACCATCGTCATTTTCAAACATTTCGGTCCATACCACCTTCTAACAAAATCAATCATATCCTGACAGAATCATCTTACTTCAACAACTTCTCGATTTTCGTCTTTCTAAATGAATTGAAGATCCTATATGATATTTGAAAAAACATTTAGAGATGCTCCACTCCTAATGCGTTAGTATCCAGCCATAGGTTGGTTTTCCGATCTAGCTTAACCGCTTTTTTTTGTGCTGTGGCGGGTTTATATTTGTAAAATTTAAAAAAAAATTAGTCCAAAATAATATATTAAATATTAATGAAATTTTTATGACATTTGAAAGGCTGTATATTTTAAACTACTTAATTCTTCAACTCTATATTTTATACTGAGTTACTTGTAATAGAGTGTTTTAATGTGTGCAAGTTTCAGACTTTATATATTTGCTCACCAGAGATATTTAGCCCTAAAATTGGTAATTTTTTTCAAAGTCATTTATAAACAACTTGCAGAAAATAGGTGCACAAGATTTAAAGCTAAAGTACCTTTTAAATTAAGCCATTGTTATAAGTTTAACTTTCGCCCCTAAAATTCACCACAAAATGACATTTTCAGAGATTTTGATACAAATTTTTCAATTAAAAATTTATGTTAAAAGAATATTTTTAGAAGCACAGTTTAATTATCAAAACTCTACCTTACAATGCAATTAACTTCAAAATACTTAAAAATTCACCCTAGAAATTACCAGAGCTGAGATAATGAAGTTAACCTAACCAATATAACTGTCAAAAATTACATACCCCGCTACAAAAATGGCCACCCTGTTTAAACCAATCTGAATAAAATAGAATTATGGTTTTCAATAGTCAATATGTATAAAGTTTATCGTACGTAAATTATAAGTTGTTTTAAAAATGGACAGATCACCATTTTTTTTTTGGACCACTTCATACGGATTGACCAATAGTAATAATTTGTAAAATTTGAAAAAACTTTTTAATCTTTAAAACATGAAGGATGATATTACTTCAGTGGAATAGTTTCCGAAATAGTTGAGCATATTTCAAATAATTTGAAATGGGAATCTAGATGAACATCCATTTTGTCAATCCATTGATTTTATATAAGCAAACGTTTAATGCCTAAATGGCTTTTTATGTAAACAATATAAATTGTCACTACATGATTTCATTTAAATATGTTTAGGAAAGTTTCAGATCGTGAAAAGAATTCCCTAAATCAACTCCTGTTACCCCATTGGGGTTCAGGAATGACATTTTTTGAAATCACTGGAATAGTGTGTGTATATATTTCATATTTATCTAAGAAAGGGCTGCTATGCTGGAAATAATTTTAGTCGGAGCAAAAGAAATGTTTCACAGCTTTTCTAAAAGTAAAAACTATGAAGTGAGGTTAAAAAAGTTGAGAAGGCTGTATTTGAAGGATTTTTGAGGCAATAGTAACATCGACTGAGTAAAATCGTTTTTCTAAACTATGATAAAAGGACCAGAAGTAATAATAATAAATCATTTCATATGGACTTAAGAAAACGCTACTTCAATTCGGTAGTAAATATTTTGAATTGACCGTGTCTTTCGAGGTGTTTGATGTAATTAAATTAAAGATTGTGTGAAGTCGAAGTACAAACTGGTACTAACTTAACCATTTAAATGAAAAATAGAACCTAAAATTGTTTTGACTATTTCCGTCTTTAAGTTGAAGAAGTGAGCTACATATTCGCAATAATTTACTATTATTAAGAAAACTCAACAGAAATTAAAAGATTGTGTGGAGTCGAAGTACAAACTGGTACTAACTTAACCATTTAAATGAAAAATAGAACCTAAAATTGTTTTGACTATTTCCGTCTTTAAGTTGAAGAAGTGAACTACATATTCGCAATAATTTACTATTATTTAGAAAACTCAACAGAATACTCTTCATAATTATATTTCAGCTGGAAGTTCGCTAACAAGTTTGGTGTTACAGAAAATTTATATTATTGAAGTTGTCATCATAATAAAAGTTAGATCTCAGATTGACTTTAAGGTGCGTGTCAGTCTGTCCAACATTGGTAAAAATAGTTCATTTCCTTGGGTTATTCTTAGGTTATTACAATAGTTAGCCGTTAGTTGTATTCACAATCCTATTAGATTTGAAATTAATTTAAGTGAAAAAAATAAACGCCATATCATCTTCTAGTTTTTGAAATATGATTTATAAAAGAATTTTAAAATAAATTCTAACATTAATGATATACTTCAACTAAGATACAATATAAGTTTTAAACGGGGGTAAACCTTTCCTCCCAAAGAAAAGAAGTCAGGCTTCGTATCAAACTAAAAGAAAGGTGTGGGATTTAACATATAAATAATGATAGAGCCTAGAGTATGGTCTTCATTAAATTTTTCCTTACTCACTTCCCTTACTATTATAAATTAATATTAACCCTTAATTTTCTTTATCTCAATTTAGTTCTAATTGTTCCCAGAGCGGGTTATTCTTTGGTGAAGCTGAGCAGGATCGGATCGGCCCTCTCTTACGAGATGTCTGCGGTTACATGTTTGTCTTCTTTGCCTTAGGGTGGAGCGTAGTCCCATATATTGCGCTTTTTGCTCATGACTCTTGAGTTGTTGGTATTTTACTCACTTACAGATACGCAGCGGAAAGCACTGGCGGAGGAGAGATGGTAATTAGGGTGGGATGTAATGACCGTGTAGATTGGGTACCATTACAACGAGGACATCTTGACAGATGGGCAGAGGGTAGTGGGTCTAAATTTGTGTTTGGAAGAAACAAAGGTGTAGGATGTGCTAGGGTTATACAGAACACTTACAACTAGCTGTTACAGGGCACAAATATTGAGGGAAGATGGTACTCTATGAGCGATAAATACAGAGGGTATGACAACTTTCACCCGCTTTGTGAAACGAGTTTATACGTGAATGGGCTGCAGGGAAGGGGTTTGGGTATACACGCTTATGAGGAAAGAGGTGGTGGGATAACTTCTTTATAAGGTAATGTGTCGCCTCACACCAGAGTGAGGCTTCTTCGAGAGATAAATGTCGCGCGTATAAAGTGATAATATCTGGGGTTTGTGTTAACACTTCTAGTGGTTTTTTCATTTATGCGCATTTCATAACTAACTCAGCGCTGAATCTCTACGTTTAGCGTAGGAGAACAGGGCAGGCTAGAGTATGTTATACAAGATTTGTGAGTGAAGGTCTGAATGAGTGTAATAGGAGCAATTAGTTTTTCGGCGGTAACACCTAGACACTTTACACTCACAAATTTGTCTATTGGCCGCCTTATCGCAAATTTCTGAATGCGCACATGGAGTGGAGCAGTGAAAAGGCGAGACGGACCTGGGATAATTGCCACACCATAATCGAGTAGCACCACACTGATTAAGCTAAGTGTTTGAATAGGGAGAACATCAGGAAATGTTATATCGGAGATATAGTGTACTTGCTTAATAAGAAGTAACTTCGTTTGTCGTCTGTACCACGATAAGAATGATCCCGTGGGACTGAATACTTGGTTCACACTATAGATCGTTGATAAATCATTTTCTTTAAGATCACTAACCTTTAATACCATGAACAGAGTGAGATATTTCATCTGGGGCGGCATATGGGCAGCACTACTCAGATATGTGGTGTCGTAAATATGTGTGGGTCTAAGGATACCACAGCTTAGACAGCATTTCTATACTAGATGTCATTCATAATAGTATTATATTGCAGGGGACCGTGTGCGTACGCAGGGGAAATACTAATACTCGGATCTTTCTATCCTTAATTCTTTGTGTCCTGATGCTACATAAGTTTACATCACGCGCGATGGAGTACGAGAGAGGTGCACGGTTTCCACGAAAGGAAAGTGTAGTGGACGAAAAGCCATAGCAGAAGATGTCTAGAAAAGTGATAAAGTGGAAAAATTGGATTGAGACAGTGTGTAATAGAGGGAGTTTAGGAGGAGGTACTGGTCTAGTGACTTTTACGTCCGCTGTAGAAGAAGTGAGCAGTGATCCTTCGGATTGGGTGACCTTCGTGGTGGAGGGGGAGTGGGATGAGATTTAAAGAGGCAGTATGTTAAGAGGCTACGACATGGAGTAATGTGGAGTAAAAAGTCGGAGATTGGCGCATTGCAAGCCAGACACAGGATAAGGATGTTGATCATATGAGCTCGCGAGTGAGGTAGGTTGAAGGCAGAGCAATGAACACTATCCACCACCCTTCTTACATTTTCCCAAAACTTACTCTACCTCTCCCCTACCAAAAACTACCATAAAATCCTACTCCACCACCATTTTTGAAACAACCTCTACCTTCTACTCTTGACGGGAGCATTTTACGCAATAATGAAATTTTACATCTTACAAATACTACAATTCACTTTAAAACTACCCCATTCTTTGCTTGTCAACATTCTAACAACTGGTACCATTATACACCACCCTTCACTTCTGGTTTCCAGACACACGTTACCTCGAATACCATACTACTCTCACCACCCTCAAAGGCTCCCTCACTTTGTGTCTCCCCTTTGTCTCCCAAAAACCTTACATATAATAAATCAGAGCATTGTACTGAAAAGGTTACTGTAACACCAACTCTCCTTACCACAGATACAGCTAGTCTACCATTTTCTTTATTCTCGACTCACTATTTGCTTCCCTCAATGTAGACACATTTTCATGGTGTCTCACCAAATCCATCTTTACCAACAATTCTACAAGAACTTCCTCTCATCAACTGTCAATACCTATTTGGCGTATTTTTCGTGTATTCACCATCCTTTCCTCTTAATATATGAATATTACAATAATTATGCATATCCTATCCCTTTGCTTTTCTTTTCGCATACTCGTTCATTCCAACCTAGAATATGTTCATCCACGTCTTCTTTTTAACCTAGACTACTGTCCCAATGCACATCACACACACTCAATAAGCCTTTGGCAACAAACCAAACAAATTCTCACCTGCCTTGGTTGGCTCCAAATCGTCACACAGTTTGAACAACCAACTTGGGGACCTTACTCTTCCACACATACATACTCATCCGGGCATTAATCACCTTTAAAACCGGTGGACTGCTCTACGGCACCCTCTTTGTCTACAACCACTTCCACTTCTCTTCTTTCACTACAACTCAGTACCGACTGACCACTACATTCAATCTTCCTTTCCATCTTTTTACCACTAAATCTCACACCTTCAAAGGCAAACCCAAACAACAAGGAATCACTTCACAACACTACCAGCAGGGGCAAAGATGCTAACTGGACGGCTCTGGCTACCCACTGGGAGAAAAAACAGTGGGGGTAGCCAAACACATATACAAAAGATAACTCACCCGATGTTTCCTTGTTGTTCAGACCTCTTAATGACAATTGAAATATAACTTTCTTCTTATTAAGTATTCAAGTGATACTTATGTTGTTCTTAATATTAGTTATTTGTGGTACCCTATACCATCTAAGGTATACAATAGTACAATGTCTTAAAGGCAACCACTCACGCACAAAACGTTCCTTACCGAAAAGGTGCACCTTACTGTAACACGGGTACTTACGAGTAGTTACCTTACGGGATACGGAAAAGTCCTTACACGAATGGTAACCACATAACAGTTACTTTACACTTGACACTATACGACACTTTTAATCTACTATTTTACTTAGTATTACTTAGAGACCAAAAGTCCATCTCTACACTTTACAAATACTATATTTACTGCAAAATAAAAGATAAATGAATAAATAAAATAAACAAAGGAACATTGGGTTTGTTGCTCTTGCCGACTTGGTCGACAAGGTACTTAAGGGAAACCACATTCTTTCATCGTCTTCACTACTTCTTCTTCCACATTTCTCACAGACATCATTGGAAAGAGGAAAGGAGAAGGTCAACATTCACAATCTAAGAAACAGAAACACAAAACTTATCAGTATATATTACTATAATTATATATATATTATATATATGATATATATCATATATATAATATATATAATATAATATATAATATATAATATATATATATATATATATTATTCCTTATTTTCAGACTGGAAGGGAATGCCCACAGATGGCAACTTG